>JAJOZX010002715.1:0-2500 GCA_023014485.1 Bathynomus jamesi | reverse complement strand
AATTTGGCGATCCGACTGACGATGCCACCGTCGATATCATTTATGTAAATGATAAACAACAGTGGCCCCAAAACGGAACCCTGAGGAACCCCACTAGTGACCGAGGCCCAACCCGAACTAGCCACTTTAATTACCACCCTCTGCCGCCTATTACTCAGCCAGTTTTCAATCCACCTACCTATTTCCCCACCGATACCCAGCGCGCACACTTTCGCCATTAGCCGGCGGTGAGGTACCTTATCAAAGGCTTTCTGAAAGTCGAGATAAAGTATATCAATCGCCCTACTCTTATCGTACTCACTCAACATGACGTGGAAAAACTCGAGCAAGTTGGTGAGACACGACCTATGCCGTCTAAACCCATGTCGGGTAGTCCCCAAGCAGCTTGTAGGAATCCAAATGGTCAACGATCCTATCTGCTATTATCCCTTCTAATAATTTACCTACAACTGAAGTGAGACTAATGGGACGATAGTTCCCTGGACTTTCGTGATCCCCTTTCTTAAGATAGGGGTCACGTTGGCTTCCCTCCAGTCACCAAGCACCTGGCCCATCTCCAACGATTTGTTGAAGACTGTAGCCTGGTGGGGAGCTACCTGGTCGCGCACTTCTCGCAACACTCTGGGGAGAAACTGGTCTGGCCCAGGAGCCTTAAACGCGCTGTTTGTCTATTCTATCGGCAACGACTGTCGCGGTACATCTAACACTATCCAGGCCAGCACCTTCGTGCCTCACGCCTGGCTCGGGGATGACGCGGGTATCCTCCCTGGTAAACACTCCCGCAAAGTACTCATTAAGCACATTAGCGATGTCCGCAGAACGCCGCTTCCGTCCTTTAACGGACCTATCATGCTTCTAATGGGCTTTCTACTATTAACATAACTGAAGAATTCCTTAGGGTTCCCCTTGCAGAGGCTTGCCACCCGTAGTTCTTCGTTACGTTTCGCTAGCCAAACCTTCGCCTTCACTTCCCTACACAGGCGGACATACTCTTCAGTGTTCTCGTGGGAACGATTGGCCTTCGCCCTCCTATACGCTACTTTCCTATTTCGGATAGCCGAAGCGATGTCACGACTGAACCACTTAGGCTGCGTTGAAGCAGGGGTGACCGGTTTTGAGGGTATGGCAGCAGACTGCAGCACCATAAACTCGTCCCGAAATGCACTCCACACTCCCTCAACATCGCCGCCAACCTCTAACCCATCTCTCCTACGCTATCCCTGAGGCTAACAAAGTTCGCCCGGAGAGAAAGAAGAGAGATGAGAGAGTGAAGAGTGTGGAGAGAAAGAAAGGGGAGAGAGGACAGAGAGAGAGAGAAGAGAGGAAAGAAAAGAGAGAGGAGAGAGCGAGAGAAGAGAGAAGGGAGAGAGAGACGAGAGAGGAGAGTAGAGGGACGAGAGAGGAGAGTAGAGAGACGAGAGAGAAGAGAAGAGAGGAAAGAGAGAAGAGAAGGGGAGAAAGACGAGAGAGAAGAGAAAGGAGAGTAGAGAGAGAGAAGAGACGAGAGAGGAGAGAAAGGAGAGTAGAGAGGAGAGAAGAGACGAGAGAGGAGAGAAAGGAGAGTAGAGAGGAGAGAAAGGAGAGTAGAGAGGAGTTACAAGGAGTTACAATGAAAAGAATACCTCAAAAGGCCCTGCGGCCCATACCGAGGAGGTACCAATGGCAACGGGAGCCAGGGAAAATTTGTGTAAAAGTTTATTTTTCTTTCAACTATCCTAGCAGTAGTAGAAACTGGATAGTAAAGTAGAAGGCTCTCTCCCCACCCTCCCTGCCGAGGCAGGTACGAAAAAGGTTGAAGAAAATACCTTGACCCTGGAAAAGTAGCCAAGGAAATTTTACAAGAAAGTGGAGAATATTTAAATAGCTCTATATTTAGCTTGCTCACAGAGACACCGAGCAAGCGAACTCCTGCAGAGTTTTCTGAGGTTTTAATCTTAAACTATGAGTGTGTTCAGTACATGGTCAAGCCTATTTTTAAACAGATTTACACTTTGACTGGAACAACCTCTGAGGGAAGTTGGTTCCAGATATTAACTATTTTATAGGAAAAGAAATTTCCGCACAGACTGAGGTCCTAAATGTCTTTACACACTCAAACAGTGTGCAAGATTTCGTCTAACCTTTTCTTGAACTGATCCACAGAGGAACTGTTCACAACTTCCGAAGGTAACCTGTTCCATGTGTCACAGATCTTATACGTAAGTAATTCCACACACTAGTCTAAACCGTTTCAAATCCAACTTCCAACATTGTTGCGAGTTGGGTTATCATTTAAACTAAACATACTTCTAAAATCGACATCGTTGAACCCTCGTAAGAGCTTGAAAACCTCGATCAGTTGACCGCGCAGCCTCCGAGTTTCAAGCGAAAACAAGTTCAGGCGCGTAACCGTCGATTGTACCCATATGCCTAACGGAAGGATTAACTTGGTGGCCCTCGCCTGCACTCGCTCCAGCCTCTCAATATCTTTCCTGAGGTGGGCGACCAGAACTGCACAGCA
>JAJOZX010002714.1:327500-627781 GCA_023014485.1 Bathynomus jamesi | reverse complement strand
GAAGTTAATGTAATTCACGTTTGCAAATTTACATTTCTTACATAAAAAGAAAATTTAAAGAAAAGGCACTAGAGAACCCCCTAATGGGGTGCTGCGTGTCTCTGCCTTTCAAGACAAACTCATTAACCGCAAACAAACGAAAATGAGCTACGAGTAAAATTTCTTAAAAAAAATCCAACTCATCGTCTTTGGATTTTGGCCAAAGGAAACAAAAGTGAATTCTAAGAAACTTCATTCCTAAATTCAATAAGATTCTTTTTGTCTGTGTATATATATATATATATATATATATATATATATATATATATATATATATATATATATATACAGGGCGTCCCAAAAAAATGTATACACACTTTAAATACTTATAAAGGCAGTGTTTATTAAAATACATTTCATTTTCAAAATGTAATAGAATCTACAGACATTATTTAATTGTTTTGTCAACGCCTGTTTTCAAACTGACGTCCGTTCTGGTCCAGGCACTGCTGATAACGCGAAGCAATGGAATCGCAAACATCACGAAACATTTCGTTTGGTATTTGTGTGCATTCTCGTTCAATGGCTGCTCTCAATTCAGCGACTGTTGCAGGTTTTATAGCGTAGACTTTGTCTTTTAAGTATCCCCATAAAAAAAAGTCTAGTGGTGTGAGGTCTGGTGAACGCGGAGGGTATTCTACGAAACCCCTTCGTCCAATCCACATCCACATCGTGCCAAGTACCACTCGCAATACTCCACTCTTCGGTCCGGATCATCATCATCATCTTCATTAATAGCATGGACTAATCTTGGAATGTAACTTTTCCATTGACAGCGCTTCAAATGCGTTGGACAGACGATTCTGAAATTCCTACCTCACGACTCGCTGCCGCACAGATTTTCTTGGACTTTGGTGATACGTTTCCAGTACTCTTTCTTGCTGTGTGGGGCTTGTCGATGTCCGTGGTCTTCCGGAACGCTTCTTGTGGACATTCTGAACAGTTCCATCGGCTTCAAACTTATCTCTAATTCGAGTGATGGTAAGTCGCGTTGGTGGATCTGTTTGAAACTCCCTCCTAAACTGTCTTTGCTCTTCAACTGCGTTTTCACACTTCCAGTAGCATTTTAGAATGAATTTCCTTTGTTCAAAGCTTAGTCTGACTGCCATTATTAATTCTAATGGGTTTAACTTGGAAAGAAAGAAACATCAATTGAGCTATCAGTTGTTAAAGTGTGTATACATTTTTTTGGGACGCCCTGTATATATATATATATTGCAAAAGGTGTAAATTAAGCGCTTACAAAGTATAATGAATTAAAAATTAACACTTTTTAAAAATTTAAACTTTCATTTTTATTAAGAGGCGTAATATTTTAAACAAGATTCAAAACTCATTGCACAAATTTTATATATCATTCTACAGGGTGTCCCGTAAGTCTGGACCCATAGGGATTTATAATATATTTTTATATTATGTTATTAATATTATTTTTTTATTATTATTTATTATGATTTTTATTTGTGGGGCCACTTGAAAGCCAAAGTGTACGAGGTCAAACTTCAGAACATTTTCCACCTTAAAGCACGCATTGTGGAGGCGTGTCAAGAAATTTCTGCGACTGTGATTCAGAAAGTGCTGTCGCAGTGGAGATTGCGTCTTCAACTATGTGTGCGACACAACGGCGGACACTTTGAACAGATTATGTAATAAATTTTTGGACTATTTTGTAATTTTATTATTTTTCCCTATGGGTCCAGACTTACGGGACACCCTGTATTATATTTGCAGTTGCGAAATATTATTATTATTTTTTATATTATTATTATTATTATTATTTGAAACCTTGAACTACGAAGTCTACCGTTGTCACGCATTAACCTAATACAAGCGATATCCCGATATGAAATACATACAATTCAGAAAGAACATGTTCCTTCAATACTAGACGCAGCACCTCACTAGTGCCTGTAGACGAGACGTCGCAGGCGGTGAAAGAGTCGCAGTACCGAGCCTAGACAGCGCGACAGGATATCGGCATGCAGCACGTCCACGCCCAGAACTTTAACCCTCGTCAAGAACCTTCAATTTACTTACATTGTTAGAACCATGAGGGTTTATATGACCACGGGCCTAAAATCTTACAAAATGGTGCTACAAAAGAGTCTGTAATGAAACAGTCACACGAATGAAACATCGTATTTGGTATTTACGAAATTTTAACGAATAATATAATCTCTTTTTTTTTAATGTTCTGACCCCAATAAAGGTTCCTGATGAAGGTTAAAAACGATAAAATATAGGTCGCCAATGCCCAAATCAATGTCGGTTCAGTGTACCTTTCCTTCCCTTTGTACCCTTAAAATTCGGAAGTAAAATTCCGAATCAACATCTTGGGATTATAAACGACCGAATATTTCAAAGTACTTCGACAATTAATCGCGATGTTAACGGCAAATTTCTTTTTTATGCGGGAAGGAGGGGCCAAGGGCACGGGTGTAACTAAACCCTTACCCGCATACTTATTATGATGCGCCTTATACAAAGCGAATTAGTCACAAACGAACAAATAAAAATTATTACATAAACAAAAGAAAATACTCGATTACAACCAAATACGTGGATAACTAATTTAAAAAAAATAAAAATGGCTATAATTAATCCAACTGCTCAATAAGTGCTACCGTTAAAATAAACAAACTTAAATAACAATTTGTACATTAACTAACGAATTAACTAACCATTTTGGATTAGTGATTAACTAATAAACCATCTATTTAGTCGTTGTAAGCAATTCCTCCTCCCTCTGTACGAGCTCCATCAAAGATAAAGCAAAAGTTCTCCGCGCATTAAAACCCTTAACGGGGGCCCTAAAAAATTAGAATTCTAGAACCCCGAATACAAATCGACGCTGCCACCCAACCCCCTTTCAACCCGCTTCATAATTTAACCATAATAATTGCACCAAACTAATAACGGGCTTCGACTGGACAAAGACGCAATCTTTCGCCTAATTCATAATTCACTAAACTAATATTCAGAGAGACAAGTGGGGAAGGGGGAAAATTTAGATAATTTAAATTCATTCTCGTCTTTGATAACTTTTAAAGGACAGCACAGATAGGAATCACGTTATTAGGCGGTATATTAGAATCTCCAAGCTTCATTATTTATTCACTTATTAGCTCGTAAGGGGAAAAACTCGATACCACAGCTCGAGTTAAGTAACATCAACTAACATATTCACTAGATAGTAGTAGATACATTTAAATAAATAAATGATTTCTTACCATTTCGATAAAATAAAATTTTCAAGTCCACCCTGTTACGAATTACCGTCAACTGGGGATACTTGCGACAGTGGGGGTAACTCGAGACATTTAGTTTTTGAAACTTCAATTATATATACAGTAAATGACCTTCCACGTTCATCTGATATGCTGAACTTCATAATGTTTACGGATGATACAAGTGTCTCTTTTTCTCGCAAAGATGTTAAATCAGCTAAGAATATATTTAATTCAGAATTCATCAGTGTAATGAAATGGTTGAGCACCAATAAACTCTTCCTAAATACCAGTAAAACAAATTTCTTGATTTTTACTAATAAAAGAAATGTATATCTTGATGAACTTGATGATGTTAATGAAATCGCTATAAAGGAGTGTACTGTAACAAAATTTCTTGGTGTAATGTTAAATAAGATTTTGCAGTGGAGTGGTCATGTAAATTATATCCCGAAAAAGATTTCAAGGAGCGTTGCTATAATGTTTAAACTTAGAAATGTAGTCCCTAAACGCATTAAATGGTATCTTTGTCATCCAAAAAACGAGCAATAAGGTTATTATCCGATGCTGATTCCTTGATCACTCTAGTGCATTATTTAAAGAGCTAAACCTACTAAAGCTCAATGATATAACCAAACTGGCACATTTTATTTTTATTTACGAGTGTAAGAACAAAAACATTAATTTACAATGGGTAAATAGATATTTTGTAACATCAAGAAATCCACTCGTATCAGACCAGAAATAGATCAAAGCTTGTTATACCTCAATTTTCATTGTTTTCATCTCATAGACTATCCATTTTCATTGGATTGAAACTATAGAATGACTTAAATGCGATATAAAAAATATTTTGAATATAATTTGTTTAAAACCAAGTTGAAATCTCGATTAATAATGGCATACTAACAAAAATCTAGGATTAATGTTCATTAATATTGTTTACTAATTATTAATTTCTCGTGTGTAATCTAATATTAAAAACACATTCTTGGGATTGTTCAATTCTTCTCTCTCATGTATAATACTGGTTTCTTTGTATGGTATTTGTATAATGCCTTCAATGGTGACCTTGCATAGCAGCATTTGTCGTGTCAGTAGTGATAATTTAAGATTAATACATGCTTTAACTACTAATAATACTTATTTACTTATTTATTATTAATTAATAACAACTAGCTGTTTATCTTTAATAAGAGCCGAGTAAAGCATAAAGCTTAAGGGCCAAATTAAATTAAATAAATAGTCTCGCTTCACAATTATTCATGTCATTGTAAATTGTAAAACGAATGTATTTATTTTATTATTAATGAAAATGAAAAGGTTTATTGGCAGAATATAGTCCATATGACAAATATTATTAATACAATGACAGTTCACATACTCAAGATAAAAATATATACAAGTGATTAGAAATAGAACAGTAATGTCGGAGTTAAGTGGAGCTACAGACAGACGTTTTTGTACCAAGAAGTCCATAGCTTAGAGGATAAACGGCAGGACTTATGGATAGCTTGGATAATCGGGTTGGTTGATTTTTTAATTCTTTGCATTAAGACTGTATTGAGCACGTGTTGTTACCTCCGGGAAGCTCGGGACATTGCGGGTAGAAAACATTTGCGAAGCAGAGCACCTCGAGGGTAATTTATGTAAGAGTAAAGGTTAATCAATATTCAATATCATTTTTAAATTAAAAAGGGCTGAATTTGGGGGTATTTTTTATTGTTTTACACATACTCGTATATACAGGTCGATGGTCGATGTGACCAAGAAAGAAGATAGTGAAGAAGAGAAACTGGAACAGACGAAGAAATGGGAAAGAAATAGAGAAAGAGTGGAACAGAAACGAGAGCGTGAGTAGAAGAAGACAGGCGCCCGGGCTCAACCAGGCACGCGCAGGCGTTAAGAGCAGGCTCTTCGTATATACAGTATAAAGTATCTAACTATAAATACCAAGCAGGTCAATATGTCCCAAGTATCCGCAGTTGACGGTACATAAAGTTTAAAAACAATACGTAAAAGAAATTGTTTATACAAATCAACCAAACTCTGGTTATTTCATCTAATAAAGCCTCTCCAATACATTATTAAGGACTAGTAAACACTTCTTTCTGTATTAACTCGTACGTCGAACGATCTAAAACCTACAGTGGACCCGTAATAGTTAATAAAGAACCTAAAAAGAGACTATATCAATATTAAATTCTATCATACGCACCTTAATGGAGATTCAAGACTTATTAAAAAAATCCGGAAGATTATTTACAGATGTAAATTAAATAATAAACAAATGAATAGAATTATCCACTTAAAAAAAAAAGGAAAAATATTAATTTCATATTTCCGTAGTTAGCCATCAAACTAAAAAAAGATCATTAAAGAAAACTAAACCTACATTAACATGGCAAACTAAAATAAATTTTAAGTCGTTATATTTTTTGAAAGTCGACAATTTAATTAAATTTACTTATAATTCGAAATTATTATTAATAATAATAATAATAATAATAACGCAAGAAAATTACGCAATTACTTAAAAAAAAAATTATAGCTACATTGAAGAATAAATCCTCGCTTCTAGCTGGCTAGACTATAAATCGCAACTCAACCAAAAAATAAACACTAACCTAATAAACATTTTTAATTATTACTATTTACTTTCCACTTAAATTCCGGAAGTTATTCTATTCAATGAACGTTTATTCGACAGGCCCCTAACATGAGAGGTGGACGGGAAAGAGGGAGGGGGTAATTTAGGGACCCATAACACTCCGAAAGCCAAATTCAAATGGGAAATCGTAGACGTGGGTTGAAAGCCGAAGCAAAAATAAAAAATATATATTTAAGAAAGAAGAAGGAACTTAAAAAATTACAGGTACATCTCAAACCAGTTTTACGATCACACACTAATGAAAACAGTGGAGATTTCTCCCTTCCACATTCTTAAAATTACTCGGTGGTGTAGTGGTTAGCGTCGCTGACTACGAATCCATCGGCCCCGGGTTCGAGCCCCGACGGCAGCCGGCGTGCAGCAAAACCCAGCTCTTCATCCTTCCACACAAAAAAAAAAAAAAGTGGTTGGTAGGTAAATGGGTGGCCTAGTGGTCAAGACGCTGGGCTGCTGGTGGGGCGTGGTTCGGATTCCACATTAAACTGTAGGTCTAAGGTGGAGTGAAAAGCTTGACCTTCGTCAGAATGAACAATTCGGGCGGAAGCTAACCAAAGGTTAATGGTTTATTTTGAAATCTCTATTAATTCCCGACATTTTATAAAATTTTCATGTATTGTTCGTGGATACAACAAATGAATAATAATAATATTTACTAATATATATATATATATATGAATAGAAACGACATAAGTATTAAGGAACGTTTCTGCACACGAGGAGGAGAGATAACGAAATAATGAAAAATGAGGCGAACCGCCTGGGAATCGAACCCAGGGCCTTCCAATTGCCGGTCGGACGCTCTACCATTATGCTACGGCCCTCACTCAATCACAAATCGAAATTCTCCCAAATAGGGCAGAAACCAATGCCCTCAGAGAGCACCCTCGCAAATCGTGAATATGCGCAAATAACTGCAATGACCGCGCAGTATATAAATGAATAGAAACGACATAAGTATTAAGGAACGTTTCTGCACACGAGGAGGAGAGATAACGAAATAATGAAAATGAGGCGAACCGCCTGGGAATCGAACCCAGGGCCTTCCAATTGCCGGTCGGACGCTCTACCATTATGCTATTATTTGGGAGAATTTCGATTTGTGATTGAGTGAGGTCCGTAGCATAATGGTAGAGCGTCCGACCGGCAATTGGAAGGCCTGGGTTCGATTCCCAGGCGGTTCGCCTCATTTTTCATTATTTCGTTATCTCTCCTCCTCGTGTGCAGAAACGTTCCTTAATACTTATGTCGTTTCTATTCATTTATATACTGCGCGGTCATTGCAGTTATTTGCGCATATTCACGATTTGCGAGGGTGCTCTCTGAGGGCATTGGTTTCTGCCCTATTTGGGAGAATTTCGATTTGTGATTGAGTGAGGTCCGTAGCATAATGGTAGAGCGTCCGACCGGCAATTGGAAGGCCCTGGGTTCGATTCCCAGGCGGTTCGCCTCATTTTTCATTATTTCGTTATCTCTCCTCCTCGTGTGCAGAAACGTTCCTTAATACTTATGTCGTTTCTATTCATTTATATACTGCGCGGTCATTGCAGTTATTTGCGCATATTCACGATTTGCGAGGGTGCTCTCTGAGGGCATTGGTTTCTGCCCTATTTGGGAGAATTTCGATTTGTGATTGAGTGAGGTCCGTAGCATAATGGTAGAGCGTCCGACCGGCAATTGGAAGGCCCTGGGTTCGATTCCCAGGCGGTTCGCCTCATTTTTCATTATTTCGTTATCTCTCCTCCTCGTGTGCAGAAACGTTCCTTAATACTTATGTCGTTTCTATTCATTTATATACTGCGCGGTCATTGCAGTTATTTGCATATATATATATATATATATATATATATATATATATATCATTCAAATATGATACAAAATAAAAATCTAATTTGGGTACAGCAGTTATCACAGAAATTTTTCAAGCAATTACGCAAATGACTTGCCAATTAAAAGAACTATCAGAATAAGATAAATATAAAAATAGTGATATGGCTGCATCAGTACTAAGGTCACCTATGAAAACCAATACAACTACAAATTTGGAAGTACAATGTATACGGATTAAAGACTCAAAATAGAATTTGAATAAAATAAAATAACCATGATCTATTTACAAAAACAAAACTTGTTTTCAGAGGCATACACATTATTCAAATAGGTCACTTGCAAGAAATTGAGGGGTGGGGGAGGGTGGGGAGTCCAAACGTCGCCGACTCCCCCTCTAGATTCGCCTATTTTATATATATATATATATATATATATATATATATATATATATATATATATATATATATACACACGCCTGAGGTGTAGTGGTGAGCTGAGCATAGCTGACTACGAATCTACCAGCCCCGGGTTTGATTCTTGGCTATGAAAAGCGGCGCTCACCTCATCCAGTTGTTCATCATTCCACCCCAACAAAATTGGTTAATAGATAAATGGGACGTGGCCATGACGTAACCCAGTTCAGGCATAACGAGAATGGGTGTTGCTGTTAATAGTTTTCCTGGTCGCTTTTCCATTTGATTTCTTGTTAATAACTTTTAGTATATTGGCAACACATGGACGTAAAATACCCGTGTGGATCTTTCGCACTCTGTCTCTTATACATTGTCCCCGTTCTGAGTGGCCTACAATACAACTCCTCGCAAACGGAGAAATGTCGCGAAAACTGCCCGTTTTTGGCATGACGACGATGCAAACGCAGTTTACAACAAAAGTGGTTCGTAAACACAAACTTATGTGGTATCATCCCACTCAATGCCAATCCCATTTCAGTTCACGGTTAAGTGAATCTCAAAGAAGCCAATTCTGAAATCGATATATTCCTATTTCAAGTCAATCCACGGCTTTCCTACTTTGGTCCAGGTTAAGTTATGAAATATTAACTATTCTCATTTGACGACCACTTTGAATGCGAATAGGAGTTACATTCACTCTCAAATGGAACTCTTTCTCAAATGTGGACTTCTCACTTCGTGCATTCTTAATTGTAGACTGAGAATGTTATTGAGGGAGAAGTAAACAACCGATTCCGTCATGTAAAACTGTCCAGAAAACAGGGCGATCTAAAAATATCAGAGAGGATTGCGCGTGTGCGAAGGAAAATGGATGTAAGTGACATTGAGTATGTGATAATTCCAAAAAGTAGTGGGATAATTTTTTGCGAGGTAACACTGAAAAGTTATATAAAAAATTGAAACACTTTTATTGTCGGAAAAAGGTAAGTTGTTCCTGATTATGTTAGGCTAGATTAGTTAATACCTCACTATTTAATGAACAGAAACCACCCTTCGAGCCCTCAATTGCGTCCGAGACACTTTTCACTCCCTTTTCGGTCCGATGCACTAAAGATTGTTGAGTTAAATTGCTTGATTTTTAGATACATGGATATAAATAAGTCGGCACCTCGCTTAAGCGAAGAAACGCGCGCATATATATATATATACAGGGTGTAACAAAAGTCCGTTTTCACAGTGAAATAAGATACAACAGAACTGATCGTGATGAGTTTGTATGTATTACGCGGCAATACTGTTAGGTTACTGGCAATACAATTTGAGCATGCACTGGATTAATTGATAAGTTGATTGTATTGTTTGTAGTGTATAGTTAAAACTATTTTCTCCTTCAATTCTGTTATATCTTATTTCCCTATGGGAACGGACTTTTGTTACACCCTCTATATGTGTCCGGGGTGTGTGTATATATATATAATATATATATATATATATATATATATATTATATATATATATATATATATATATATAGGGTGGGCCGAAAGTCTGGATCCATAGGAAAATATTTATTTTAATACATAAATTACAACAAATGGTAAATACTTAAAATGAATATCAACTTTAACTCGTAAATGCGTATCCGTGATACTGTACAGTAGTTCGTACTCCAGTATAAATACTTTTTTTATTCAGCCCAGAAATGGCTTCGAATCTAACAACAGAAGACCGGGTAGAACTTGTGCTCATGTACGCAAGACAGGGCGCTACACACAGAGAAGTTGCTACCGAATTCAATAGAAATCATCCTGATAAGCATCCAGTAACACATGCGACCGTTGGCAAGTTGTTTAAACGTTTCAAAGAAACAGGAAGTATACATGATCGACGGCGTTCTGGTCGTCCAGAAACTGCAACTGATGAAAATACCTCTGCAATGGTATGTGAAACTTTAACGAATAGTCCAGTAAAGTCAACAAGAAGATTATCAAATGAAACACGCATCTCGAGAACGTCAATTCGAAGAATTATTAAAAATCATAAATTCCATCCCTAAGTGTCTCGATGTCAGAGGCCGCCAATTTGAGCATTTGTTATAATTTGTTGTTTATACTGGAGTACGAACCACTGTACAGTATCACGGATACGCATTTACGAGTTAAAGTTGATATTCATTTTAAGTATTTACCATTTGTTGTAATTTATGTATTAAAATAAATATTTTCCTATGGATCCAGACTTTCGGCCCACCCTGTATATTATATATATATATATATACATTGCTAATGTACTTAAACTTTTGGATATTAATGTAGTATTTTCATATAACAATATTGTGAAAAATACCATAGTAAAAAAATAGCCCTACCAATAATTCAGGCATTATCTATAAAATTGGGTGTAAACAATGTGATTCCTTTTACATAGGTCAGATGGGAAAGGATTTGCACACACGTATAAAACAGCATCAATATTCCGTTAAACAGGATAGTTGTCCAGTGCTCTTTTGTCCATTTGTCAGAGTTATCCCACTGTATTGATTGGAATAATGCTTCAGTTTTATTTCATTCTAGCAACATTGTCAATAGAAATATTCTTGAGTCTGCCATTATCCAACTTTCAAATAACTTCAACATAAGCAAAGGTCTTTTTCAACTCGATCCTGTTGTTTTGAATTCCTTCAAAACAAATTTCGATAAAAAGGGTAGGACGCTAAATCTTTGGTAAACTTGTACGCTACTTTATTAACTTTTAATCTTCATTTTATTTTTATATATATCGAAACTTGACTCTAAAAGGCAAAGTGTTAAAACCCGGGCAGATTTCCAGTATAAATTTGTATTTTTAATTCATTTGATCTTGTGCTAAAAATCGATATTTTTTCTTACAAATCTGTATGCCTCTTTGTTAATCTTCTAATCTTTAATTTTTAATTTTTATTTTTACTTCTCCGTGGTTTTATTCATCATAAATATTTTTCACGTGTTACTTTCGTGAAATAATTTTCATATATATATATATATATATATATATATATGAAAATTATTTCACGAAAGTAACACGTGAAAAATATTTATGATGAATAAAACCACGGAGAAGTAAAAAAAAAATTAAAAATTAAAGATTAGAAGATTAACAAAGAGGCATACAGATTTGTAAGAAAAAATATCGATTTTTAGCACAAGATCAAATGAATTAAAAATACAAATTATACTGGAAATCTGCCAGGGTTTTAACACTTTGCCTTTTAGAGTCAAGTTCGATATATAAAAAATAAAATGAAGATTAAAAGTTAATAAAGTAGCGTACAAGTTTACCAAAGATTTAGCGTCCTACCCTTTTTATCGAAATTTGTTTTGAAGGAATTCAAAACAACAGGATCGAGTTGAAAAAGACCTTGCTTATGTTGAAGTTATTTGAAAGTTGGATAATGGCAGACTCAAGAATATTTCTATTGACAATGTTGCTAGAATGAAATAAAACTGAAGCATTATTCCAATCAATACAGTGGGATAACTCTGACAAATGGACAAAAAGAGCACTGGACAACTATCCTGTTCTAACGGAATATTGATGCTGTTTTATACGTGTGTGCAAATCCTTTCCCATCTGACCTATGTAAAAGGAATCACATTGTTTACACCCAATTTTATAGATAATGCCTGAATTATTGGTAGGGCTATTTTTTTACTATGGTATTTTTCACAATATTGTTATATGAAAATACTACATTAATATCCAAAAGTTTAAGTACATTAGCAATCACTAAAAAGCCCGGGAAAAATGGAAGTACTAAAATTTTTTGACAAAGTACGAGTGTTATTATTGACACGATAGAAAGTTCGTTTTGCCTTGTTGAGACAAGATTCCATAAACGCAGATGGGTAACACAGATCACTTCCAATACCGTTGATTTTTTCCAATTCGGCATCGATGTATTCCGGACTGGCGATCCTAAGGGCGCGGAGAAACATTGATGAAAAAATGGCCTTCTTAGTGGGGGTGTCATGTCCCGAGTAAAAGTGTACGTAGGACAAATTGTTTGTTGTTTTCCGATAGATACTAAACTTAAACAAGTGTTTGGGATGGCCATGGGCAACCCCTTATCGCCCCTCCTCTCCAATATTTATATGGAGTTTTTCGAAATTACTTACATTCCGAGAATCCTGGGGGTTGGCATCCCTTGGCTGCGGTACGTCGACGATATTTTGTGTATCTGGCCCATGAATCGTGACCTGGATAACTTCCTCCTTCAGTTAAATGATCAAGTCCCCTCCATTAAGTTTACTTTAGAAGTGGAACAAGACAATTCAATCCCATTTTGGATGTGTGGGTACATAGGGAAAGCCCAGGTTTTAAGTTTAGTATCTATCGGAAAACAACAAACAATTTGTCCTACGTACACTTTTACTCGGGACATGACACCCCCACTAAGAAGGCCATTTTTCATCAATGTTTCTCCGCGCCCTTAGGATCGCCAGTCCGGAATACATCGATGCCGAATTGGAAAAAATCAACGGTATTGGAAGTGATCTGTGTTACCCATCTGCGTTTATGGAATCTTGTCTCAACAAGGCAAAACGAACTTTCTATCGTGTCAATAATAACACTCGTACTTTGTCAAAAAATATTTTAGTACTTCCATTTTTCCCGGGCTTTTTAGGCATTGCTAATGTACTTAAATTTTGGATATTAATGTAGTATTTTCATAACAATATTGTGAAAAATATCATAGTAAAAAATAGCCCTACCAATAATTCAGGCATTATCTATAAAATTGGGTGTAAACAATGTGATTCCTTTTACATAGGTCAAACGGGAAAGGATTTGCACACACGTATAAAAACAGCATCAATATTCCGTTAGAACAGGACAGTTGTCCAGTGCTCTTTTTGTCCATTTGTCAGAGTTATCCCACTGTATTGATTGGAATAATGCTTCAGTTTTATTTCATTCTAGCAACATTGTCAATAGAAATATTCTTGAGTCTGCCATTATCCAACTTTCAAATAACTTCAACATAAGCAAAGGTCTTTTTCAACTCGATCCTGTTGTTTTGAATTCCTTCAAAACAAATTTAGATAAAAAGGGTAGGACGCTAAATCTTTGGTAAACTTGTACGCTACTTTATTAACTTTTAATCTTCATTTTATTTTTATATATATCGAAACTTGACTCTAAAAGGCAAAGTGTTAAAACCCGGGCAGATTTCCAGTATAAATTTGTATTTTTAATTCATTTGATCTTGTGCTAAAAATCGATATTTTTCCTTACAAATCTGTATGCCTCTTTGTTAATCCTCTAATCTTTAATTTTTATTTTTACTTCTCCGTTTATTGCATATATATATATATATATATATATATATATGTATGTGTGTAGATATGTATGTATGTATGTATATGTATATATATATATATATATATATATATATATATATATATATATATATATAATATATGTTTGTGTGTGTTATTTATTTATTTTTCTTTCTGTAACCTATATATAGGTCGTAACCTTTTATGTACTTCAGTGTTCCTGAGGATGTCATTAGACGAAAGCGCTTGAGCACCTTTTTGTGTTTCCTTTCCTTCGTGGTTTTATCATCATATATTATATATATATACACGGTGAACCAAAAGTAGGTGGACAGTAGGTTGAATACGGTTTGTGTTATATTATATTATACTATGGTGTTCATTATAACTATGGTGTTTGTGTTATATTATATTAAATATTATAACTAAATTTATTTAAATTTATTTTGTATTATAGTATACAAAAAAATTAAATATGTATTCTCAAAATAAACGTTATCATTTACTGTCCACCTACATTTGGTTCACCATATTATATATATATATATATATATGAGGTGCGGTCAGAAAATAAGTTTACACGGCGTATAATTTCGTAACTAAACGACCTGCATTGATTACACTGGTCAACACTCATTTTATTGCCAATCATATTAGAGTGATTTTGGGGTAACTTTGTGGTGCTGATTCCGAATATGACATCGGTTTTGCTAGATTGGCTCTAATTTATGAGATAATTGGTACCCATTGATAGTGATGTTAAAAAACAGTTTTTTTTATGTCCATGTTGTTTTTTTTGTTTTTTTTGTCGTTTTATTTGTTTTTTTATGTTTTTTTTGTTTTTTTTTGTTTTTTTAATAATTAATATAGATATTGCCAATTTAATTATAAGGTATACTTTTGCAATGATATATATTATAAAATAAATAAATAAATAATAAAATAGGCCATATGGTACCAGTATAGAATGTCCTTTCAGCCTATTTACAGAAAAAAACTGCCTCTTTCTTGCACTGAAAGTCTTGTATCTTAGATCCGTTAAACTTGCGAGAACACTGGCTGGGAGCTGACTGCCCATTGTCCAACCTTTCCAGGACTCTCCCATCCATGCCTCGGATTTTGAATCTCCCACTTAACTATCCTTTAGACCCGCGATGACATATTTTCCCCCCGAGACCATCCATATATATACAATTATACATACACATACACCCATATACCAATATATACATAAATACTTATATACACATTTATATCTATTATATACCCCATACACACGCATACATCCAGAATTCCAGATACATATGCACGCGCATACTCACATATATACCTACACAAACTCATACACCTCTATTTCGCCCTTTCATTACCTCCGAAATCATTTAGCACATACAGTAATATCCATACAGCCAAAAGAAACCGATTAAGCACAGACAGAGCAGCAAAGCTAGTATTTATATCCCAAAATGCAAAATTCCAAGAAAGTGAAGTAAAACGTGGTGCTACATTGGCTTCGTCAACATCCAAATCTGCAATAAGTACCAGTACCTGTGATATTGAAACTATATGCTCTAATCAATCTAGTGATAATGATTCTTCACTGGAAATAGAATCAGATAATGAAAGTTAAACAGCATTAGGTTAACACAAAGGTTAAAAAAAAGAGATGAATATTTTTATTTTTTTTATTTTTCTATTTGGAATATATATATATATATATACACACACACACACACTGGTATTCTTGCCAATCACAATTATATATATTGTTTTATACCAGTATTATGTATTTTTTATTATGTATATTATACCAGTACCTGTGATATTGAAACTAGCATATATGCTCTACCCAATCTAGTAATGATTCTTCCATGGAAATGAAGGTTAAACAACATTAGGTTAACAAAAAGGTTCAAAAAAGGTGATATTTTTTTTCTATCTGGAATATATATACTGGTACTCTTGCCAATCACAATTATGTATATTGTTTGAAACAAGGAAGAATGTTTTATTCTAGTTAAAAATATATATACATAAAAAATGAGGGTTTGTTTTTCCTTTCTATTATATACTTTTTACGTGATTCAGTTTTTCTAAAAGATGACATATATACTAGGTATAACTGTATAAGCATGGTAGTATAGTAAATTATAGGTAATACTAATATACTTATTAGATTAAAGGAAGAAAAATATGGAATAAGTTTAAAACAATAAAAAACAAAAAAACAAAAAAAACAGACTATCTTCGTTTTAAACAAAAAAAACGACAAAAAAACAAAAAAAACAACACAATAAAAAACGACTCACATCACTACCCATTGAAACACGTAAAAATGCAAAAAATTTAATGTTCAGGCGGAGCCTACTTACAAATCGCATTGAAATTGTCTCAAATCATACAAAAGTAAACACATGAAATACATAATGGCATTTTATTCGGTCTCACCATCTAGAATGTTCCGGTAGTTTTCCATATGCACGCGTTATGGTTACGTTTCCTATTAATTGAGGGTATTCATTATCTCAAGAACTAGAGCAAAATCGGAAAAACTACTTTCATTTTGGAATTCAGCAACCCCAAAATACCCTAAATTCGTACGAATTTCCTTGGCAACGAAAAAAAAAAGTTTTTTTGTTGACCTGTGTTATGTTTGTATCAGGTGAATTCGTTAATCATTGTTGGCAACACCACGTCGATTCGGCGGCCATCTACCGTACATTGGTTACATAAGTCAGTTGAGCATGCGGCTCGACTGGAACAGTGCCCTGTCATTTCTGCAACGATATTCCCAGTCTGTCAGTGGTCAAGAATTTCTCGAGCGCATTGTCACAGGAGACGAGACACGGGTTCATCACCGTACTCCGGAAACAAAACGTGCCAGTATGGAATGGAAACACCCTGGGTCTCCGCGACCAAAGAAGTTCAAGATTGTGAGGTCTGCTGGCAAAGTGATGGTTACCGTGTTTTGGGACCACAAAGGCGTTTTGCTCGCAGACTTCACGCAAAAAGGCACAACAATCAATGCGGCTGCATAGTGTTCAACACAGGAACGTTTACGAGCGGTCATTAAACATAAACGTCCCGGACTGCTCCGTAGGGCAGGGCAGTGTTCCAGTCGAGCCGCCATGTTCAACTGACTCGTATAACCAATGTACGGTAGATGGCAGCCGAATCGACATACGGTGTTGCCAACAATGATTAACGAATTCACCCGATACAAACATAACACTGCCCAACACCAATTTTGCTGATTTAATTCTAACACCTGTTTTTAGGTAACTTTGTGTGCTGATTTCAAAAATCACCTTAGTTTTTGCCTATCACGTCAGGTTTTCGAGCAATCAAATACGGAGATATCGCATTTTGGCAGGGTTATGCCCAATTTTTTTTCTTTTCAAAAAATAAGTTTTTACATACTCAGAATCAGCATGGAAAAGTAAACAATTGTGCAGGGAGTGAACTTTAATATACAATGGTAATATTGACACAAAGTGATTAAAAGTGTTTAAATGAGCAAAAAAATGAATCCATGATCATGACGTCACGCTCACACCTGGGGAAATCACAGATACCCAAGATTTTAATATGTTGTACATGACCTTTAGATTTAATGCACAGATTTGCGTATTCCACAGATAAAATTTTAACAGCAAAACAACTGTTAACAGGTCTCAAAAATCATCAATTTTGATAAGTGCCCTTCATGGATCACCCAAAATAGGCATATTGCATTGCACATTGCACGAAAACCTGATGTGATGGACAAAATCTAAGGTGATTTTTGAAATCAGCACATCAATATTATCCAGAGACAGGTCTTAGAATTAAATCACCAGCAAAAAAAAATTTTTTTGTTGGGCAGTGTAATCAATGTAGGTCCTTCGGTTACTAAATTATACGCCGTGTAAACTTATTTTCTGACCGCCCTTCGTATTAGAAAAACTAGTTTTATTTTATTCTCGGAACAATGGCGACAGAAGCTACAAAAGGTAATAAAAGTTAACCATAAACAAAATAAGAAAGTGTTGTAGTACGAATAACCCGACGATCTGATTATTTATTTAACCAATAAAATTAATTAACCTCAATACTTGAACTACTATCAGCATCATTTTTTTTTTTTTTTTTTTTTTTTTTTTGTAAACGGTACATAAAAGGAATCGCTTTTGGCATCTAATTATAAGAAGTTTAGAAGCAAGATTAAAATCATTCTATTTCTTCACCTACGAAAGCCAATTTTTTATTTATATATATATTATATTATATTTTTTTTTTATTTATTATATATATATATATATATATATATATATATATATATACAGGGTGGGCCGTAAGTTTCCATATAGGAAAAATAAACATTTTTTTATGGACAACCATTTATTTTATAATATGCTCTACGTGGTTGCCATTGTTTTGAAAACACATTTCAATACGTGTTCCCCACTGTTGATGAACACGCATTAGCACAGTTGACGTTATGCTTGTAATGGCGTTGGTGATCAGAGCTGGGCACTTGCGGCATATTTTGCGGTACTGCGGTACTACCAAACTACCAAACCGGTACCGCATAACGCAGTACCGCAAAGGATCGCTGAAAGTACCGCAGTACCGCTACCGCATTCAAATTTCCGCGTACCGGTTTGGTAGTTTGGTAGTACCGCAAAATATGCCGCAAGTGCCCAGCTCTGTTGGTGATACGTTCCTTTAGATGATTTATGTCTCGTATCTTTTCCTGATACACCATGGCCTTCAAGTGCCCCCAAAGATAGAAATCAAGGGGGGTGAGATCTGGGGATCTGGGAGGCCACTCCACAGGACCACGCCGACCAATCCAAGCATCCGGAAACTGCTGATCCAAATACCGACGCACGTGAAGACCATAATTTAAATTTTCCTATGTATGGAAACTTACGGCCCACCCTGTATATATATATATATAATATATATATTAGGCCGTTTCGAAAAATCGAAATTTATGATGGCTCAACGCACACATACTAAAAAGTAATATGTCATGAATAAAGACTTCATGCAAAATATTAAGACAAGAGCTTATTGTTATCCCACCCCTCAATGCATATCTATTTTACCCCATGAAAAATTTTCATTTTTCTGGCAAATATATTTATTTATTTTGTGATGTCCTCTTAAATTTGGTATATAAAATTCATAAATAAAATTGGAAGATAAGTAGGTCATTTTCAGGAATGGTCCAGTAACCCCCCTATATTCTTTAGAGAGAATTCTAGAAAATTCTTCCTTCAGGATAACTATTCTAGAATTTCCATTTTTTCCCTTTATGGATTATATGATGTTTTATTTGCTTTTTCATCTATAATTACTGATATTTTCACAAGTTTACTGTTCTAGAAAGGTTACTTCATGTTAATTTACAACTTTCTTACAGTAATCAAGTCATAATATAATTTAGGTGAGTGATTAATGATTATATTATATTATTATTAAGACTAACAGGTGGTAAAACTTTTTCCCTCAGAATTATGGCAAAAACCAGAAACAAGTGTGAAGTCTGGTTGGTCGGACAAGTGCTGGAAGAGGGTTTTTCTGAGAAGCAGCTTCCAACTAACAGTGATGTCCTTAAACGTCTTTTTATCACATTAAGGTGGGAAAGCAAAATGTCTCTGTAGCTTGCGCAACTGTAGCCAACGAAGTTATTGCTATGTGGGAAAAAGCCTCCTTAATTACATCCCACAAGCCTTATATTGTCTCAAAGCTTAAAAGGCTTTACAATAAGCATGAAGGGCTGGTCAAGAACCGAACTCGACGAACTCCTACCCAAGAGAAGAATGAAGCAGAATTTGTCACCAGCTTAAAGAAGCTTTTCGATGTAGCTCATTCAGAAGTGGAAACAGAAATAAAATTGCAGGAGGATAAAGATTTTCTTAAGGATCAAAGGAACGATCGGAAAATGATTATGGGTCCAGAAGACAAGGAGTTTTCAAGAAAGGCAAAAGCACGACAGATAAGCATGGAAAGAATGGAAAAACTTCGCAGGAAATCAAAGGAAGAAATGAGGCAATTGACAAAGGTTGTGGATCTCAACCAATGTGAAAATTCCGGTTCAGGAGGAAGTGAAGAATCACCTGGTGATGAATTGTTCTACAGAGCACTCTCATCATCATCTTCAAAAAAGGAGAAGCTTGAACCAGGTGTAATTGTTAGGGATAAAAAGTTCTTGGCTGCTCTGGACCGCACTGGAACATCTGCAAGAGCTGCTATGCACATTGTGGCACCTGCCCTTTCAGCTGCTGGAGTGGAAATTGAAGAGATCACACTTTCATCATCCTCTATCTACAGGTCTCGGCGATCAACACGGATGCAGATGGGAGAAGACATTAAAGCCAGTTTCCAACCAAATACCCCTTTAATAATTCATTTTGATGGAAAGCTTCTTCCATCCATGCATGGGGGTAAGATTGATGTAATGCCCATTGTTGTGACTGGTGCAGGCGAATTAGAAAAATTACTGTCTATTCCAAAGCTTATTTCTGGAACGGGAGAAGAAATGGAGAGCAGTTTTAGATGTCTTGAAGCAATGGCCACAAGTAAATGAGTGGGTAGCAGGCCTTTGTTTTGATACTACTGCAAGCAATACAGGTATCCATGCTGGGGCTTGTACCATCATCCAAAAGGCCCTTCAGAGATCACTCCTTTTTCTGGCATGCCGCCACCATATCCACGAGCTTCTTATCACTGCAGTTTTTGACATGTTTTTCTCTTCTTCGGGTCCACAAATTCCCTTATTCAATCGATTCAGAGATTGTTGGGATAACATTGATCAGCAGAATTACAAGCCCTATGAACCCAATGATCTCACCTCAGAATCTTTAGATCATTGGATCTTGAAGCACAGAGACAAGCTTATTTCTTTCATCAACTCCAAACTTCAAGAGGGCCACACTCGAGGTGACTACAGGGAATACTTAAAACTTGCACTTATCTTCCTTGGTTGTCCAATGCCTAAAACAAATAAAGGCTCTGATAGCAGATTCCACTACCCAGGAACTTACAGCAGAGCTAGATGGATGGGAAAGGGCATCTATTCCTTAAAAATTTACTTATTTAGGAACCAATTCCTTCTCACCCCTCATGAAAAACAAGCTCTGATACGAATAAACGCCTTTTCAGTGACAGTTTATCTTCAAGCTTGGTATACATCTCCAGTTGGAATTGATGCTCCAGCAAATGATTTGGCCCTCCTCAAGATGCTACATATCTACAAGATCCAGGTTGATAAGGAAGTGGGTACTACAGCCCTCAAAAAACTTCAGAACCATGGTTGGTACTTGAGTGAGGATCTTGTAGGATTTGGCTTTTTCTCAAACCTCGTGACTGAAGATGATAAGGTTCTAATGCTCCACAACCTTCACCACGCGCCTCCTCGAAAAGTGAGGGCAAGAAAGGTGGACCCCCGAATGTTGCAAAACCCCAATGACTTAAAGATTACCAGTTTTGTCACAACTCAAACAAAAGACTTCTTCAAGTGTTTGAAAATAGAAATTCCCAAGAAACTTGAAGACATTGAGGAGCACCGTAATCGGGTCATGGCAGTCAAAGTAATCAACGACTGTGCTGAACGAGGAGTCAAACTGGCTACAGAGTTTAATGAGAAGCTCACAAAGAGTGAGGAAGAGAGACAACTGTCCTTTCAAATCATTGAAAATCAGAGAAAGGAGGTCCCTCAGCCACTGAAATCCCTATATTCTTAATCAATATATGTCTTAAATAGAATTTAAGTCGCTTTGTTTTAAAACATATTTTTCGTTCAGTCTTATATTTGCTCTAATTATCCATTAATGTAAAAGAAGTGCCATCTGAGGGGTGCCTTTTTATCATTCAACTAAAATGATATTTCGTCTATTTGTTTTTCTTCCTTTATATAAAAAAATAAAAGTGTGCGCGTTTATCAAAATTCAATTTGAAAAATTACCATATAATCGTGAAACGGTCTAATATATATATATATATATATATATATATATATATATATATATATATATATATATAAATATATATGGGTTCCAAAAAACCTTAGCCCCCCCCCCCCCATTTGCAGCTTACATGTTTACTTACATCGAAATAGTTTTTAGTGATTATAAAAATATATACAAAATTTTATTTATTGCAGGTATTAAAATTACTCTAGCTGATAAAGTGATAATGTAATGGCTTCTCAATTAATTGGTGATTCGGAGAGGCAACGTGTGATAGATCGCGTACGAGCAATAACATTTCGGGAAGCTCGTGATGCTGGAGCCACCTTTATAACACGTTCAGTCGTTCATGGGTTGCCAAAAAGTTGCGAAGAAGTGAGGACTTCGTCAAAAGAAATTGGAATAAAACTTTGGATGAGTGTGAAATGGATACAACCAAATCTGGGCGCCCAAATTTGCCACTCTCTCAGGAAACAAAGGACATCATTGAAAGCGGTACCCGTAAGCGGAAAAACAGCTGTGCTAAACTTTCTAGAGAGATCGAAGTGTTGAGAGGAAAGATCGTTAGTGGTGAGACCATTCGACTGTACCGTCATAGGCAAGGTTTAATTAAAGCCTTGGCATGAACTTCCAAAGCCAAGAAAAACTCGACTTAACATCGATGACAGAATGTGGTTTTCCCATTATCTTGGAGATTGGGATGTGGATGATTTCATGCATTTAGCTGTCTCCGATTAATTTTTTGTTTACGTAACACGTCTGCCTAACTACCAAAATGATCGAGTGTGGGCCACACCACCAGATGAAATCGATGACAATGAACATTATCGCGAATTATTAAAAAGTCCAGACTGTGCTGGTATGTTTGTTTTGTTCACTGCAAAGAAGCTCATGTGGATGCTGAAGCCAAATGGTCAGAGTTGGGATGGACAGTATTTTCGTGATATTATTCTATCCCAGCATGTCATTCCTTTTTTAAGAAACCCAAACAATGTTATGGATGTCGATCAGGTCACACTTCCGCACGATAAGGCCCCCTGCTTTAAGGCATTAGCCACTCAACAGTTGTTGCGGAACCAAGAGATTGATTTCTTTGGAAATGAAGAATGGCCAGGAAATTCACATGACCTGAACGTCTGTGAACACATTGGATCAGTTATAAAGGACAAGGTTGAATGTCTCTCGTTTCAAGAACCTGCAGCAAATCGATTTTCGAAGGATACAATGACGCAACACATTGAAACTGTTTTAGCAAATTTGCGTAACGATCAAGATCTATTCACGTCACTTTTGGCAAGCTACCCAAAGCGAATTCAGGCTGTCTTGGAAGCCAATGGCGGGAACACCAAGTTTTAATTGTTCCTCATTAAATTCTCTTTTGTAAGGTATGTTTAGTTTTACTGTACCTCTAATGGTTTAGGCCATGGGCGGAGGGGGGGGGGGGCTAAGGTTTATTGGAGCCCCGTATATGTGTGTGTGTGTGTACACGATCGTATATACATTTTTCTCATGAATAATTAATCATTCGTCTCTCGTGGAATATTGAGGACTCAAAGATTGCATCTCGTGGCCACTTCGCAACACCGCTTCCGGTTAGATCAGAGAAGTTAACCGACGATGGGGCTGTTCGGTAGTTGGATGGGTGACCGTCCTCCGTGTCCAGATGTATAGATCCATGGCTCAGATCCCACGTAAAGGCTGTCGGTCCCATCTCGTACGAACTTTTTTTGCCGTTACGAAAGAGATTAAGCAAATCCAAAGACTATTATTGAATATGTGGATCACTTTAACATATTGCTTCCCAAAGCATTCGGGAAGCAATATGTTAAAGTGATCCCTCCTGGGAAGCAATATGTTAAAGTGATCCCTCCTGGGAAGCATTATGTTAAAGTGATTAACACTGGGAAGCAATATGTTAAAAAGAGAAAGGTTGGTTGGTTAGAAAGAGGTTGGTAATCTAGGAGATAACCTACCGATCGTAAACAAAGCTATAAATGCCCTAACCGGGCATTCGGTGCTGGTTAAGTATGCGGTCTACCTACGATTCGGCGGTCTACCTTTTAATTATAGCTTCTTATCTTGTTTACTAATTGTTCGTTTACATCCCATTGTCAATCGCCCTTGACGATTGGTTAGGTTTAGTCATGATATTTTCGTTAGTTTTAACGAAATATCATGATTAAACCTAACCAATCGTAGGTAGACCGCATACTTAACCAGCACCGGGCATTCTTTATATATTTAATGTAGGTTAACTGAATGCCCGGTTGGTCAACTGTACGCTCTTGATGATTGGTTAGGTTAAGTCGTGATATTTTCGTTAGTTTTAACGAAAATATCACAACTCAACCTAACCAATCGTCAAGGGCGTACAGTCGACCTAACCGGGCATTCAGTTAACCTACATTAAATATATAAAGAAAATGAAAGGATGCAAAAAGGAGCGACAACTCGTACTTGTGGCAAATGATGTGGCGTGACCGATTCTTCCGAAATCCATTTTTTACTTTGTGTGACAATTTTGCGCGACAATTCTAATAAATTTACTTTCAATCTAATATTTTAACATGTTATGATTTACTTTTATGCCTTTACTTTATTAAAGCGAACATTTTTTATCGTACTCCTTATCCTAAATATTGGGAAGCAATATGTTAAAGTGATTAACACTGGGAAGAAATATGTTAAAGAGAGGTTCCTGGGAAGCAATATGTCAAAGTGATCCGAATATTTTAATCTTAAACTAACTAACTAACCGGGCTATAATCATATTTAGCTTAACCTCAATATAACCTATCCTAAGAAAGAAAAGGGTTTAAAAATTTGACGTATCGATCTCGTAAATGTAAATAATTTTTCTCTTTTGTGGGTATGCAAAGAGGGTATATAAACGCCTTTAAACTATTTCTATTTTTCAATCTTTTATTTGTCCAAGAAATGAAAATGCTTAAAAAACTAGGATCACTTCAAGATCAGGCCCCAGCCTCAATTACCAAATGATATTTTCGTTAAAACTAACGAAAATATCACGACTTAACCTAACCAATCGTCAAGGGCGTACAGTTGACCTAACTGGGCATTCAATTTAATTTATTATATTTGGTACTGTAAAAGCAAAAAACAAGAATGCATGGCGGCCCTGATCTTCAGGTGATCCAAACACTAACTTCATTTTTTTTTAAGTTTCGTCCAACTTTTAATAGTCTGAATCGCGCTTGCGTTAGTTACAGCGTTGTAAACTATCCTATCATTCCTCGGCTCTACTCGGTGAAGCATATCGGTGGTTGAAAAGTGGTCACTTCGAGGGCAAGGAAGAGGGGCCGAAACCATCTGGAATATTTCCTCGTGTATGCGCTTGAGGAAACACTAATTTATCTATAAGTGAGGGATGACCTTCCCTTAATGAATTCATGAGGCTGGGAGGGGTAGAGAAGTCCAGGTCATCATGGCACCCTCCTCTCCACGCGCGCACACTCTCTTCGCTGGGAAAATATTAACCTCAACTTTTAATTTAACATAGGCAGTCAATATGCAACAAGACTCGCCTAATCTGAAGGGTTAATTTCTCTACCAATTTTTAATCACAAAATCAACCAATCACTAAAAACCTGTACGCGAGATCATTATACGTAGAAGGCTAAAGAGAGTAAGTTTAGAGCATGTTTATACTTATATTATGATGGTGGGGGAAGGGGCATTTCTGCGGGCGTTCGCCCTTTGCCCCTCCATCCTACCAAAAAAAAAAAAAACCACCCCGAAAAAAAAAACTAAAAGAGTGAAGAACATTAACACTGAACTGCCTCTAAAATTAATTTTAATTTTTAACATTTTAACCTTCAACATCAATTGACGAAGCCCCGTTGCCCATATATACTGTATTACTGTAATTTATGTGATGTAACCTGAAGTCGCTTGAGCGGTCCGGACCATGGACTGGTCCAAAATTCAAATGTGCTTATTTTACAGAGTTAAGTCAAGCTCTGCCAAAAAAACGCTTTATTCGAAACTTACCCATATTACATATTAAAGCAAAAAGGTGGTTTAGCTAAAATGCCCGGACCACCTCTTTTGAAGCCCAGTCCAAGTTGGCCCACTTCCATCATTAGTATTTACGTTCCCAGTAAAGCCTAAAGCTTAATGGCCAAATTAATAAAATAAATAGTCCAGCTTCGCAATTATTTATGTCATTGTAAATTGTAAAAGTACTGTATTTATTTTATTATTAATTGATAAAGGTTATTCAATTCAATTCAAAGGAGTTCTACAGTATATACTGTATATGGGCCCATATATAAGAGGCCTGTTTAGCCCATGAATAATCACAGCATTGGTATTTATTTAAATATACAAAAAAAATTATAATTTATTTAATAATTTCATGGAGCTATTGAAGAATAGGGACCCCAGCCTTCTTTAGTTAGGCTTATAAGGCTAACTAACGAAAATATCACGACCTGACCTAACCTAACCAATCGTTAGGTTAACTGTACGCCCTTGACGATTGGTTAGGTTAGGTCATGATATTTTCGTTAGTTAGCCTTGTAAAGCTAACTAAAGAAATGCTGGGGTCCCTATTCTTCAATAGCTCCAATTTTATTGTCGAGGAAAGTATTACAAAAATAATAAAGCTTCGGATGTGAATTAAAAAAAAAATTAAAAATTTTGAGGTCAGTGTGCGCGCGCCCATCCCAACCTTGGCCTAACCGCACGCAGAATATTTAGGCGTCACAAAGTCGAACGAATTACATCAGGGGATAAACGGGTTTCGAGTTAATATAATTATGATCAATTGAAACGTGCATGGCTAACAAATATGGTATAATAACTAGAATGAATGCGGTAACATCGAATATCATTTAGCCGTTTAGCACTTTTAATTTCTTTTTTTCAAACGACTCGTACATTCTCTAAATAAGCTAAACCAGCGCAGCGGTTCCCAATCATTTTTGGCTCGAGGCACCCCAATGCCATCCGTTCTTCTTTGGCGGCATCCCGGAGGATTTTTGTCTTCCACGCTGTTCAACGTTAAGTTTCGGTACCGACAAAATATATTGCGAATATTTGGTTTCATTTAAAATGCCTATATTTTCAATAATTTAGGAATCTCCAACTACTTATTTTTGTCCCGGTCGTGAATTTTGGCGATACCGCGGTTGGTAACACTGAACTAAAGTCTATAAAACTAACGGGTGCATCGAAGACTGAACCAAACACCCCCCTGGCGGCCACGCATAAATTAATTATTAGAAAAGTTTTTTAAATCATTAATCAAACATCGTAATTTTTAACTAAATGTATTGCCTGAAATCACGCGTGATTACGAGTTCGTCTTACTGGGCACGAGTGTTCATGAAGTCATGGTACCGCAAACGCTATAGATCGACCCGTCTGTCTTTTGATGAAATTTACATTGAATTTTCACACGTACATAAGCGCGAGTTATATCCAAAATACTTTTTCTTCACAATATTCTATACCAAATTAACTAATTTATAGGCTTATAAATGATACAAATGTTACAGACGCTTTTTCTGAAACATACGCAGACTGTAGATCACTTTCGCAAATATATAATTATTATCAATTAATAATAATAATATTTTAACAGTTCAATTACATTTACATTCCGTGGTAAAAAATAAAAAATACAAACCACTCGCAAGTTACAATGTTATTCGGAGAATTGGTTACAATTATAAATTCATTTATAATATCACGGAAATTTGCCAATATTCACTGAGCGAGGTAACATCTACGTGGCTGAAAAACTGGCCTAGCGATACTGAATCTCTTCACAGACGCTGAGAAAGGTCATTAGAGAATCTTATAACGTAAGTAACTGAACAAATTTAAGTGATAATTGATGCAGTTACGTTTCGTTCAACCGAAGTGCCGCGAATACCAATGACGAACTCGGTAAAACTATGCTTTAAGTAAATGTACTCGAGAGTTTTGCAAATTAGAAATCATCATAACTTTGCGAAAAATTGATAGATTTTGATGGGGTTTGTAGCACTTTGATCAAAAATGGATGTAAATTATTGTAATGATAATAATAACTAGACTGCGCTCCGCAAGACACGTTGAGTTCGTCACTAGTATCCGCGGAATTCTCCCACAATCTGCCCTGAACGCACGCACGGTGGTGTTTTCTCCCCTTTAAAAGAACAACTGAATTTTGCAAGGACAAGTGATGAATGAACTTGCATCATGTATCATCATCCATTTAAAAGAGTACATCCTCGAGAATATGATGGTATAGAAAACGGATTTTCGCGCACACATGTCGAGTTCGTCGCTAGTATTCGCAACGCCTCAATTACGATTATATTACATCAAATTCAAAAATATCAGTTACGACTACAATTACGATTACAGTTGTACGAGTAAATGAGTACATTTATACAGATTTGATTTAAAGTACAATAATTGTAATAAAGCCTTTAAAAGGTCTGTACAGCGAGAGTATGTATATAAAACAATTACATACGAATCTTAAAGTAAATTCAGGTTACAGCTCAAATCTACGATACGACGACATCTATTTAAAACAAAAATAATTGCAAAACAAATACGACATATACAGTTTAAGTGGCTTTCAATAAGTTTCATTAAATTCATGTCGACCTCGCAGCATCATAGGGGGTTATCTGCTGCTCGTATCGGATTGGAGAGTTACAACATTCCATTTAAAAATACCGTACGATTGGCTGAAGAGGCTTGTTCGCCGATAACTCATAAAAGTGAATATAACTTGCGGATTGGTACTCAATGTCGATATCTTAAAAATCCTTTACGTGACCCGGATAATCCATAATTTCCATTTCAACTTGGTCGTGTAAAATTTAGCACAATTCCTAAATTTATTATACAGGGTGTCTCAAAAGTCCGGAATCATAGGAATATTTAATTTTCAATTATAATATATATATATTATGAGAGAGAGAGAGGGGGGTTACAAGGAAAAGAAGTACCTCAAAAGGCCTTGCAGCCCATACCGAGGAAGTACCAATGGCAACGGGTGCCAGGGAAAATTTTCTACACACTCAAATAGTGTGCAAGATTTGGTCTAACCTTTTCTTGAAGTGATCCACAGAGGAACTGTTCACAACTTCTGAAGGTAACCTGTTCCACGTGTCACAGATCTTATACGTAAAGTAATTCCCACACACACTAGTTCTAAACCGTTTCAAATCCAACTTCAAACCATTGTTGCGAGTTGGGTTATCATTTAAACTAAACATGCTTCTAAAATCGACATCGTTGAACCCGCGTAAGAGCTTGAAAACCTTGATCAGTTGACCGCGCAGCCTCCGAGTTTTCAGCGAAAACAAGTTCAGGGCGCGTAAGCGTCGATTGTAGCCCATATGCCTAACGGAAGGGATTAACTTTGTGGCCCTCGCCTGCACTCGCTCCAGCCTCTCAATATCTTTCCTGAGGGTGAGCGACCAGAACTGCACTGCATACTCCAGGTGCGGCCGAACCAGGGAATTGTACAGAGAGAGCACAATCTCCTTGTTCCGAAACTGAAATTGCCTCCTGATATAACCCAATAGCTTCTGGGCTTTCTTTTCCACCTGTACGCACTGTTTCGTAAACTTAAGGTCGCTGCTAATTAGCAAACCCAAGTCCTTTCCCAAATCAGTCGCCTCGATATTACTCCCCAACATCGAGTAGTCCGACTCGGGATTGGCGTAGCCAATGTGCAACACCTCGCATTTACCCAAGTTAAACGGCATTTGCCATTTTTCGGACCACTCTCCTATCCTACCTAGGTCCGCACGCAGTTGCTCGATCGCTTCGGGCGTCCCAACATTGGCCCTAAGCTTCATGTCATCAGCGAATTTGGCGATCCGACTGACGATGCCACCGTCGATATCATTTATGTAAATGATAAACAACAGTGGCCCCAAAACGGAACCCTGAGGAGCCCCACTAGTGACCGAGGCCCAACCCGAACCCCTTTAATTACAACCCTCTGCCGCCTATTCTTCAGCCAGTTTTCAATCCACCTACCTAGTTCCCCACCGATACCCAGCACGCGCACTTTCGCCATTAGCCAGCGGTGAGGTACCTTATCAAAGGCTTTCTGAAAGTCGAGATAAAGTATATCAATCGCCTACTCTTATCATACTCACCCAACATGACGTGGAAAAACTCGAGCAAGTTGGTGAGACACGACCTATGCCGTCTAAACCCATGTTGGGAGTCCCCAAGCACTTGTAGGAATCCAAATGGTCAACGATCCTATCCGCTATTGTCCCCTCTAATAATTTACCTACAACTGAAGTGAGACTAATGGGACGATAGTTCCCTGGACTTTCGTGATCCCCTTTCTAAAAGATAGGGGTTACGTTGGCTTCCCTCCAGTCACCTGGCCCGTCTCCAACGATTTGTTGAAGACTGTAGCCAGGTGGGGAGCCACCTGGTCGCGCACCTCCCGCAACACTCTGGGGAGAAACTGGTCTGGCCCAGGAGCCTTAAACGCGCTCAGTTTGTCTATTCTATCGGCAACGACTGTCGCGGTACATCGAACACTATCCAGGCCAGCACCTTCGTGCCTGACGCCTGGCTCGGCGATGACGCGGGTGTCCTCCCTGATGAACACTCCCGCAAAGTACTCATTAAGCACATTAGCGATGTCCGCTACTATTAACTATTCTACTATTAACATAACTGAACTCCTTAGGGTTCCCCTTGCAGATATATATATATATATATATATATATATATATATATATATATATATATATATATATATATATTCGCATTAAAAACAATCAAATAAGGATAAAATTGCATTTTGATGCAGGTTTGAAAAGTACAGTATATGATTTTGTACAAAAGCACTACTACTCCTCCTACTACTACTACTACTACTACTACTAATAATAATAAATAATATTAATATTAATGTCTGAGGCTGTTTAACCTCCGTCGTGACAACAAAAGTTATGCGATGGAGTGACAGAGGGGACAACAGTTTGCGTTTTGGATTCGAACCATGAGGTCACTATATTATCTGAATGCGGAGGACGGTCACCCATCCAACTAAACTGAACAGACCCAACGTCGCTGATCTAACACAAACACACTTCTGGTGTGTGGGTGTGTGTGTGTGTGTGTGTGAACTTGAATTTGGTTGGGTTGGTTAAATTAGCATTTTGTTTCTAAATGCATTTAAGCTAGAAATTTTTACACGAAAAACTTATAATACTTACCGACAAACTTATGTTAATATTCCACAAATATAAACTAAAGACATGGCGATACTAATGTACGTGATTGGAACGGGTGTATTTGTGTTGCCTTTGGGACTTTGAGGAAACAACCTTGTGGTGTCTCTCTGCACCTGGACCTATAAAGCGAGAAGTGTCTGCAGTTCAAACTAACGTAAACCTGACCGCCCATTGAATTATGATAATGATGCATTATTGCTTCCAGTGCTGATGAACCACGTACGAAAACTGCGTTAGTAAGATGACCCCCCTGTATATTTGCAATGATGCTGCGAGCTACTGGTACAGTGAATGATTGTATGGGCAGAGCTTTGTTTTGTCAAAAGCAGTGAAACTTTTGTTCTGCCTTTAACTTAATTTATATTAACAGGTGTGTGTGTGTGTGTGTGTGTGTGTGTGTGTGGTGTGTGTGTGTGTGTGTGTGTTGTGTGTGTTTGATTACACGAAAACGATTAACTACTTATAAATAAGTGCACTGGTACAATTAACACCCTAAACAATGACCACACAAAGATTATTATTATTATTTATTTTGCATGTATAAATCAACCACATAAAAAATGCTCTGTTCAAACCCAAATATAAAATAAATTACTTTTCTAACGACCTTTGAATTTAAGAAGATTGAAGCTATAAAAACTTAAGTTATAATATTTAATTTCACATTACGTCTTAAATGCATTTCATAAACAAAGTTCCCTAAAAAAAATATAAATTAATTCCGTGCTATGAACATTCCTGAAAACTAAATTTAAATAGCGACTTCTGGCAACTCTCTCTCTCTTCCGTTGATGTTTACGTCGTTCAGATAAAAACTATTATTAATAAATTTATCGCTCTTTCAAACTCATTATCCTCTAATGCGAGCGTAAGAACGAGCCTATTTCTCAATTATCTCGTTCGAGTAAAGCTACCAAGCGCGTCTAATGTCCACATTTTAAGTATAAATATAAAGACGTTCCCACGCCTCCAACGTTTTTCCCAGGCTCCAATCGAAAAACCGTCAAGCGTTGTTGAATGGGATATAGTACGAGCTGCCCTCTCGCGGTTGCTGCTTAGTTGCCATTCCAAATTAACAATTCAATTTTAAACTATTAACTAAGGCGTACAAAAGTCTCAATTTAAAATAGGTTCTCCCCTTACCTTACGATGCTACTCGGGAAGTACAAAAACCAAAGTAAATACTCGAGCAATTAAGGCAAATAGCGAAATTCCCACAGAGGCGGGTTGATTTCTCACGGGAAGCTCTCAAAACTATTTGCCTTCTATTAGGAGGTCAGCCGACGAGGATAGATCGTAACACTTTTTATTTAAAGACGAGATTACTTCCACACTGAAATATATGACCTTAATTTCACAGCGAAGGGACACAGTTAACATTCACGGGTCACTCAAGATTCATACACCGAATCGATTAAAAAAAAAATCAGCCGAAAATCGATAAAAATAAACAACAATTGCGGAATATTTGGGAGACAACTGCTCCTAAACTCGTACATGTGGGTACAGTCGAGGCGGTATAGGAGGTAATACAGGGATGGGGTAGGGAGACGTGTGGAGGGAGGACGGTGGGGAAAGAGGGGGGGGAAAGAAAAAAGAAAACGCGGCGCTAGATGACGAGAGAAATAAAAAACTATCGTCACATTCTCACTTTCAAGATACTTTTTGTCGTAAACATACGATCAGAATTAAATCAAAAGCGTAACGAAATGACAAAATGGCGTAAAAATTAAAGTAAATATTAAAAACGTAATAACGATAAAAAGAGAAACATAAACACGAACGAAACTATTCTCTTCCCCTGTGGACACGGGAGAAGTTGAACGCGTTTCAATTAGTACCACTAACCAGGGAACGCAATTAACAGTATCGCGCGCAACGACAAAATCATCAATGCGTAACATCTTTAAATCAAATTGTCCTTATTTATCGCTTACTCGCGTGCATTAAATAAATATTAACGGGCATAAATGCATCATTCAAATGTCAAAAGACCATTTGAGAATTCCTGCAACGAATTAGGACACGTCACGCCCCTTGCTAGGGTCTATCCAGAAACAGACAGCTGAGAGCGAGTAACAGACTGTTGGCATGATAGCCGAAATGCCTTATGGTCTTCCTGCGATGTTATCTGAATTTGAAGATTAGCTATAGTTTCATTTCGTAAGTTCAAGGACTTAATATATATATATATATATATATATACACAGGGTGGGCCGTAAGTTTCCATACATAGGAAAAATTAAACGTTTGTTTTTATGTTTCAGATACCCTAAGAATATGCGTTTGACGTAAGATCTTGTTTACTGATGAAGCAAATTTTTACGTCAATGGAGAGGTTAATCGGCAAAACATACGTTATTGGAGTAATGCTAACCCTAACTGGCTGAGTCCGACGAAGATGCAAGGTGCCGGTAAAGTGATGGTGTGGGCCAGGATATGGGGTGACAGAATTATTGGACCAATTTTTGTCAGTGGAAATCTTAATGCCGAAAGGTATCTTAACATGTTGCAGAAGAGATTTTCCCATCCCTGCTAAACGAGGAAGGTAACTTCCCAGTTTACTTCCAGCAAGATGGAGCTCCACCTCATTATGGTCTTCACGTGCGTCGGTATTTGGATCAGCAGCAGCAGTTTCCGGATGCTTGGATTGGTCGGCGTGGTCCTGTGGAGTGGCCTCCCAGATCCCCAGATCTCACCCCCCTTGATTTCTATCTTTGGGGGCACTTGAAGGCCATGGTGTATCAGAAAAGATACGAGACATAAATCATCTAAAGGAACGTATCACCAACGCCATTACAAGCATAACGTCAACTGTGCTAATGCGTGTTCATCAACAGTGGGGAACACGTATTGAAATGTGTTTTTCAAAACAATGGCAACCATGTAGAGCATATTATATAAATAAAATGGTTGTCCATAACAAAATGTTTATTTTTCCTATGTATGGAAACTTACGGCCCACCATGTATATATATAACAGGGAATCTGTGTAACTAGGGATTTCATGTAAGGCTAAGTCGTGATATTTTCCTTAAAAATAATGATATATCACGACTTAACCTTACATGAAATCCCTGAACACTTTAGAGATTTCATGAAATCCCTAGTTACACAGATTCCTATATATATGAGCCGGACGTGCCTGGCTATGTACAGTGGAGCGCAAGAAAGCAACTCGCTCCTCCACCAAGCCAGACCTAGAGGCGCGGCCACCAGCTTCACCTCCGTCTGAAGAGAAACCAACGCACGAAACATAAGGTTCATAAGGTATATGTATATATATACCTTGTTGCTGTTCCGTGCGTTGACAAAGGTCAAGCTGGTGGCCCCGCCTCTAGGCCTGGCTCGGTGGAGGAGCGAGTTGCTTTCTTGCGCTCTCCACCGTACACAGCCAGGTACACCCGCTCATTTGGTACCATCCTGAGCCAGGCATCTAGCCTTCTCTTGAAGACTTCAACTTTGACCCTTGTAATGTTTCTGAGGTCCTTTGGAAGCTGGTTAAAAAGTCTTGGCCCCCTGACAACCAAGCTATTTTCCTTCAGTGTTGAGGAGGTCCCTTGTCGGCCTTTAATTTGGGAATAATATGCATTCTGCCTTTCCTATTTGCCAGTGTTATTTGAATGGTAATTGGGTTTAGTTTTAGGTTTGGTACCAGTTTTTCGATCATTTTCCATATGTAGATTATGGTGTACTCTCTTCTTCTTCTTTCCAGGGAGTACAGATTTAGTTTACGTAGTCTTTCCCAGTAGTTGAGTTTTTTGCAGCCATCAATCTTGGGTGTGAAATGTCTGTGCGTCTCTTCTAGTTTATTAGTTTCTTTCTTTTATATGGGGACGTCAAAACTGAGCAGGAGTCAAGTTTTGGTATAATCAGTGTTTTTAGCAGGAGAATCATTACTGTCCTGTCCCTTCTTTTGAACGTTCTTAGTACCTGTCCCGCGACTCTTTTTGCTTTATTTATAGCTATCTGATTTTGTTTCGAATTTGGCATCATCAGTCATTATTACCCCCAGATCGATCGCTTTCGTGCTTCTCTGAATTTCCTGTCTATTTGGAGCATAATATGCAGTCTGCATAATTATATATATATATATATATATATATATATATATATTTTTTTTTTTTTTTTTTTAGTTCAGGAAGAACCGATTCGCCTCTATTTAAAGGGCATATCTCAGCGGAAAACAAAGAAAAAGTGAGAGGAAAGACAGAGGAAAAAGAAAGGGTGGAGGGGACAGTCGAAGTGGAAAAAGACCAAGGATGACAAGGACTGCAGGGTTGAGCCCCATCATCCTTGGGTGCTAGGGCCGGGAGGGCGCACGTGAAACCTCCAGGAACAAGCACGTACAAACGAGCACAAAGAGCACTCAAGAGCACGAGCTTAGAACCCCCTTGCGGGGATATATATATATATGTATATATATCCCCGCAAGGGGTTCTAAGCTCGTGCTCTTGAGTGCTCTTTGTGCTCGTTTGTACGTGCTTGTTATATATATATATATAATGTACGATGTAAAGTAACTTAAATAGTTTAGTGCGTCATGCTATCCCTTCTTTTTCACTGTCGTCTTATGCATAATTGAGTACACGAGATAAGTGTACGCGTGGTATGAATGAACTCTGAAACTATTCTTTTCATTATATACTTTTTTCCACTTTCCTATAAATCTCCTTTCGCAACTATTTTCTGTCAGCAATGGCTGGCGAAGGAGTGTGTCTTGTCTTGTATTGTAAGGGGTTCCAAAAAACTTTAGCACCCCCATTTGCAGCTTACATGTTTACTTATATCGAAATAGTTTTAGTGATTTATAAATAATATAAATTCTTTATTTATTGCAGGTATTAAAATTACTCTAGCTGATAAAGTGATAATATAATGGCTTCTCAATTAATTGGTGATTCGGAAGGCAACGTGTGATAGATCGCATACGAGCAATAACATTTCGGGAAGCTCGTGATGCTGGAGCCACCTTTATAACACGTTCATGGGTTGCCAAAAAGTTGCAAAGAAGTGAGGACTTCGTCAAAAAGAAATTGGAATAAAACTTTGGATGAATGAAATGGATACAACCAAACCTGGGCGCCCAAATTTGCCACTCTCTCAGGAAACAAAGGACATCATTGAAAGAGGTACGCGTAAGCGGAAAACAGCTGTGCTAAACTTTCTGGACAGATCGAAGTGTTGAGAGGAAAGATCGTTAGTGGTGAGATCATTCGACTGTACCGTCATAGGCAAGGTTTAAAGCCTTGGCATGAACTTCAAGCCAAGAAAACTCAACTTAACATCGATGACAGAATGTGGTTTGCCCATTATCTTGAAGATTGGGATTGGATGATTTCATGCATTTAGCTGTCTCCAATGAATTTTTGGTTTACGTAACACGTCTGCCTAACTACCAAAATGATCGAGTGTGGGCCACATCACCAGATGAATCGATGACAATGAACATTATCGCGAATTATTAAAAAGTCCAGACTGTGTTGGTGTGTTTGTTTTGTTCACTGCAAAGAAGCTCATGTGGGTGCTGAAGGCAAATGGTCAGAGTTGGGATGGACAGTATTTTCGTGATATTATTCTATCCCAGCATGTCATTCCCTTTCTAAGAAACCCAAACATGTTATGGATGTCGATCAGGTCACACTTCCGCACGATAAGGCCCCCTGCTTTAAGGCATTAGCCACTCAACAGTTGTTGCGGAACCATGAGATCGATTTCTTTGGAAATGAAGAATGGCCAGGAAATTCTCCTGACCTGAACGTCTGTGAACACATTGGATCAGTTATAAGGACAAGGTTGAATGTCTCTCGTTTCAAGAACCTGCAGCAAATCGATTTTCGAAGGATACAATGACGCAACACATTGAAACTGTTTTAGCAAATTTGCGTAACGATCAAGATCTATTCACGTCACTTTTGGCAAGCTACCCAAAGCGAATTCAGGCTGTCTTGGAGCCAATGGCGGGAACACCAAGTTTTAATTGTTCCTCATTAAATGCAGGATTAAATTCTCTTTTGTAAGGTATGTTTAGTTTTTACTGTACCTCTAATGGTTTAGGCCATGGGCGGGGGTGGGGGGGGGGTGGGGGGTGGCGCTAAGGTTTATTGGAGCCCCGTATTAAGTGTAAGCACGGTACAAGTTTTCAGTAGCCTTATTTTCATTTGTTTTTTCTATTTTTTTCAATTTCTATCTTCTTTCTTGGGCTATTAGACGGGATATATTAGGATATATATATATATATATATATATATATATATATATATATATATACAGGGCGTCCCAAAAAATGTATACACACTTTAACAGCTGATAGCTCAATTGATGTTTCTTTCTTTCCAAGTTAAACCCATTAGAAGTAATAATGGCAGTCAGACTAAGCTTTGAACAAAGGAAATTCATTCTAAAATGCTACTAGAAGTGTGAAAACGCAGTTGAAGTGCAAAGACAGTTTAGGAGGGAGTTTCAAACAGATCCACCACTCGAATTAGAGATAAGTTTGAAGCCGATGGAACTGTTCAGAATGTCCACAAGAAGCGTTTCCGGAAGACCACGGACATCGACAAGCCCCACAAAGCAAGAAAGAGTACTGGAAACGTATCACCAAGTCCAAGAAATCTGTGCGGCAAGCGAGTCGTGAGGTAGGAATTTCAAAATCGTCTGTCCAACGCATTTTGAAGCGCTGTCAATGGAAAAGTTACATTCCAAGATTAGTCCATGCTATTAATGAAGATGATGATCCGGACCGAAGAGTGGAGTATTGCGAGTGGTACTTGGCACGATGTGGATGTGGATTGGACGAAGGGGTTTCGTAGAATACCCTCCGCGTTCACCAGACCTCACACCACTAGACTTTTTTTTATGGGGATACTTAAAAGACAAAGTCTACGCTATAAAACCTGCAACAGTCGCTGAATTGAGAGCAGCCATTGAACGAGAATGCACACAAATACCAAACGAAATGTTTCGTGACGTTTGCGATTCCATTGCTTCGCGTTATCAGCAGTGCTGGACCAGAACGGACGTCAGTTTGAAAACAGGCGTTGACAAAACAATTAATAATGTCTGTAGATTCTATTACATTTGAAAATGAAATGTATTTTAATAACACTGCCTTTATAATTATTTAAAGTGTGTATACATTTTTTTTGGGACGCCCTGATATATATATATATATATATATATATATATTATAATATATATATATATATATATATATGAGACAAGCTTGACCTTCGCGAAATGAGAAATCATCGCGCGAAACCTTTGTAAGGTTGTAAGGTAAGGTATATATACAGGGTGGCCCCAAAAGGTACCTACCAACATTAACTTACATTTTCTCCAAACGCATGAATAGAATTCCATGAAAATTTGCTAACACACTATATATATATATAAAGGGTGATCCAGAGAAATGGGACCCAAAAGAAACCCCTGTAACTCTTAAAGTATAAGTCCTTTTATAAAATCATACGCATCATTCGAAAGAGGATAGTTACAAGTTTGTACAGGATTGTATAGGTTTGACAATACAAGACAAGATAAGATACAAAACAAAATAAAAGTGTTAGTTAAAACTAACCCTTCAAGATGACTGCATGGACTGTGGAACAGCTGCGTTTCATAACTGAGCAATATTATGAGCATGGAAGAAGTGTAGTTTCAGCTCAAAGATCTTTCAAGACAAATTTTCAGATGTCAAAATCACCTTCTAAGAAAGTAATCCGTCGGTGTGTCAGAAATTTTCCCTAACTGGCAGCATTGGAAAAAGAAAACCAACTGGAAGAGAGCGCACAGCAAGGATAGACGAGATCATTAACAGAACTCATGAAATTGTACAGGATAATCCTAACATAAGCATCAGACTTGCTTCTCAGCTGTTAGGAGTTGGATATGGAACAACAACACACCGTATATTCAAGCAAAATTTAATGCTCTTTCCATATAAAATTCAAACAGTGCAACAACTAAACGATGGAGATTTCGCACGAAGACGACAATTCTGTCAATGGATCCAACAGAAGGTAAATGACACACCAATTTTCTAGCAACTTGATTATGTCAGACGAAGCCCATTTTCACTTGAATGGAACTGTAAACAAACAAAATTGTCGTTTCTGGCAACAGAAATCCATGAATATTACCGAAGTCCGTTGCATAGTCAGCGTGTAACTGTTTGGTGTGGTCTTACTGCATCTCAGATCATAGGGCCGTACTTTTTAGAGGATTCCACCGGAAACACGGTCACTGTAAATGGTGATCGCTACGAAAAATGTTGACCGATTTCCTTATTCCTAAATTAAGAGATCTTTGTCTAGAAAACCACTGGTTCCAACAAGACGGAGCTACCTGCCATACCACGAGGAACTGCATGGCAGTTTTGCGTCAAACGTTTCCAGGCGAGTTAATCTCAAGATTTGGAGACGTTGAATGGCCCGCAAGGTCTCCGGATTTTTCTCCCTTAGATTATTATCTCTGGGGATATTTAAAGAGTAGGGTCTACAGAAATAACCCAACGACCTTGCAAGAATTGAAGGCCGCCATCACAAATGAGATACAGGCCATACCACCGCACACTCTTGCAAAAGTGATGCAGAACTTACAAGCGAGAACACTGGAATGCTTGGCAACTAATGGAGCACATTTGAAAGGAGTCATTTTTTAAAATAAATATTTCATAATAAACTTGTAACTCTACTCTTTCGAATGATATATAGTTTTTATGAAAGGAATTAAATATTAAGAATATTTGGCTTTTTTTTATGGTCCCATTTATCTAGATCACCCAGTATATATATATATAGTGTCCATAATGTTTTCCCTGTAAACAGTATGCTCTCATGTTTTAATGACGAATCTTACATCCGTTTTCTTTTTACAGGTGATCTCGTACACGCATAGAGTTTCTGTGCTGGTGTGTTTCGTCTACCGCATTCGCCGCTAGGAGCGCTGTAGTAGCTGTTCAGTTAAGATGGCGTCTGTGACAGAGAAGACACAATGTGTTGTGTGCTTGCAGAAACAAATCTCCTGTCAGTGTTCAGCGAAGGTTTCAGAACAAAGTATGGAAGGAATCCACCTGATGTGAAGTTAATTAAGTCGTGGATGAAAAAATTCTTGGAAACTGGAAACGTGGAAAGGGAAAGAGCAGTGGTAGACCATCAGTTTTCCGATGGGACGGTGGAAAACATTCAAACTGCTTTCACACGGTCACAGGACAGGCAGCCAACTGTCATCTTCCAACAAGATGGGGCACCCCTCATTGGGCGCATGTTGTTCGTGAAACTCTCGACGCAACATTTCCAAATCGATGGATTGTTGGCAGGGACGGGCCAAGCCCATGGCCCCCAAGATCACCAGATATACCCCGCTGGATTTCTTTCTCTGGGTCATGTTAAAGATTTGTTTATGCAACAGTTGTTCCAGATATCAGGACATTGCGAGAACGCATTACGGATGCAATTGCAACAGTTAAACCCACAAATGTTGGAAAATGTGTGGCGTGAGTGTGAATACCATTTAGACATTTTACGTGTCACTAGGGGTGTACATGTGGAAGCTTATTAAGTTCATTAACTATGTATCAAAACTTTGTATGTTTATCTACTTATGATTAAAACTGTGTTTGAATACGAGTGTTTATTTAAAAGTTTAGCATGCTTTAATCAGGGTAATCATTTATGGACACCATATATATATATATTATATATATATATATATATATATATATATATATATATATATATACAGGGGTTAGACAAAATATATGAACACCCGCCGATTTCACCGGTTATCTTTACGGACTGCTCAGACACAAAGTAAACGGTCAAATGACTGGCAACCTATTTAAATGCGTAACAGTGTGTGTATACGTCATGTTATAACCCTCACGTTGTTTTTACAGATCTGAGTGAATTATGAATTAGCAGTTATGAAAGACCTGTCAGACTTCCAGAGGGCAAATTGTCGGAGCGCGGATGGCTGGTGCATCGGTGACGAAAACCGCTCAGATGTTCAATGTATCCAGAGGAACTGTCTCTATGGTTAGTCTGCATACCAAAACCATGGAAAGACAGCACCGACAAATGCAATAGTGGACGCAAGAAGAAGCTGTGTGATCGAGACCGCCGGGTGCTAAAGCGCATTGTGACAAAGAACCATAAGACCACAGCTCCAAAAGTGACTGCAGAGCTTAACCAGCATCTTGCAAGCCCGGTATCGACCAGAACTGTACGTCGCGAGCTCCATGGAGCTGGATACCATGGGAGGGCTGCAATTGTCCAAACCCTTCCTTTCGCACATCAACATTGAGCGGCGCAGAAAATGGTGTAATGACCATAAGAATTGGTCATGGACCGGTGGAAGAATGTAGTCTTCTCCAACGAATCCTCCTTTACGCTATTTCCATGTTCCGGTCGAATTTACGTCTGGAGACAGCCTAAAGATGCTTATGACCCCGACTGCCTGACCCCAACCGTTAAGCATGGAGGCGGATCTGTGATGGTTTGGGCAGCAATATCGTGGAATACTCTTGGCCCAGCTGTAGTACTGCATGGTAGGGTTAACGCCCAGGTCTATCTGTCAATATTGACTGACCAGGTCCATCCCATGGTCCAAACGCTGTTTCCCAATGGCGGCGCCGTCTTCCAGGATGATAATGCACCAATCCACACCGCTGGGGGTCGTTAAAAACTGGTTTGAAGAGCATGTTAGTGAGTAGTAGAACGCTTGGATTGGCCTCCACAATCCCCGGATCTTAACATTATCGAGCATCTGTGGTGTCAGTTGGAGCAGCAGAGTAGAGAAGCCGATTCCCACCGCCGGCATCTTTGGAGGAACTGGAGCAGGGTTTGCTCGAAGAATGGCTCGGGATTCCTCTAGCCACTGTCCAAAAGCTGTATGAATCAATTCCCCGACGCATTGCAGCTGTTATTGCCACTAAGGAGGACCAACTCCATATTAGAATAAAACCGCCATTTATCAAGGTGTTCATATTATTTTGTCCAACCCCTATATATAATAATATATATATTATATATATATTATATATATATATATATATATATATACAGTCGTGGCCAAAAAATTAGCAACTTTTGTTTTTACTCCATTTTTTTTAATTTGGTTCAGATATACAATATATTTTACTCTAGTATTTATTTTTTACTTATACATTTATACACAAGACATTTAAAAATAAATTTTAATATATATAATATTACTAGTACTTTGTGAACCATCCTTTGGCTGATATTAGTGACTTTACTCGATTTGGCATGGAATGAATAAGAGATCTGCATGATTTAGATATGTTGTCACTTTGGTTCCACACACGAATTAATGTTTCTACTAGTTGTTGTTTATTTGTTATAGTCTCCTTCTTCATCTCTTGCTTTAGAATTGCCCAAAGATTTTCAATTGGATTCATATCTGGACTGTTTCCTGGCCATGGAAGTGTTTGAATGCCATTGGCTTGCAAAACTGCGTCACTTGCTTACCTTTGTGGCATGGAGCTCCATCATGCATAAAAATAACGTTCTGATGCCCTCACTACCTTGCTTAATTGCCTATTCACGCAACTGAGATAGAAGACGAGATTCTAGTATGGCTTTGTATTGCCCTTGTCTCATGATGCCATCTACAATATGCAGTCGACCAGTGCCATAAATGAACATGACGCTCCATACCATGATCTGCATTGGGTGTTTGACCTTTTGATGCACACACTCCTTCTCGAAAGCTTCTCCGGGTCATCTGCGAACATACTGAGACTTCTTGTCAGTGCACTGAATGATAGATTCATCGCTGAAAATGACCTAGAACAAAACACAAAAAAACACTCTTTATACACATTTGCAATCTATTACTGGATGAATGATTGCAAATAACAAAATATCGACTAACATTTTCCCAATGTTGTTCATTCCATTCTTTGTATGTTTTAGCCCATTGCAACCATTTTTTCGACATTGCTGGTGTCAACTTTTGTTTTTTCCTTGGACGTCGTGCTGGCATTCCTCCTTCATATAATCTACGACGAACAGTTCAAGCGCTCACACTCACTCCACAATCCGCCATGAACATTTTCAATTTGTGGCTTGTAATTCTCCGGTTTTTCTTTGAGTCTCTCATCAAAATGCTGTCACCTCGCACACTTGTGACACATTTTCTGCCACTATTGCTTTTCTTTTTGGGTGAGAGACTTTCACCATTCTTCAATTTTTGTTTTATTCTTGAGACCACAGATTCACTGACATCTAATGTTTTGGCAATTTCTCTGCCGGAGTAGTTTTCCTGACACATAACTTCAATTTTGCTTGCTTTTTAGGAGTTATGTCTTTATTCTGACCCATTTTCAATTAATACAGCACTACACCCTCACTCCAATAAATCTGTGGAAACACTGAACACGTGAGTCTAATAAAGAACAATTTTACAAGCAGAAGTAGCTCCTCCAAGTGGTGAAATTTTAATGATGAACAAAAAATAATCTTAAAAAGGCAGAAAATTTGATAAACTTATTAAATTTATGGTAAAATTATAAAAGAATGTGAAACAACTTATTGCTTCACATTTTGGAATTTTCCAGGTATGTACAAAAAAAGACAAAACATTAAAATTTGATCAAATATTTATAATATTTGTATATTATATAAATTTCCATGTTTAAAAAAAAATTTCATAGTTTAATTACTTAAAAAGAAGTTGTAACTGATAAAAAACCTTAGAATGAAATAAATGGAAAATTTTCAAATTTGCTAATTTTTTTGGCCACCACTGTATACTATAGCAGGGTATCTCGCTGTCAGGGATCTTAGAGTAATAATGTCATCAGATGCAGAATTCAGAGAGCACTATAAAATCAAAATTACAACGGCTAGAAAAATAATGGGAAATCATCTGGAGGAGCTTCCGCAGCAGAAAGGCAAACATCATGCTCAAATTATGGAAGAGTCTAGAGCCTACCAATAATTGAGTATTGCTCAGTACTCACAAGCCCACACAGAAAATGAGACACTGCGAACATTGAAGCTATACAAAGGACTTTTACATCTAAGATAGAGGAATGGAAGGTGAAGACTACTGGTCTCAACTACAATCCCTGGAACTCTACTCTCTCGAAAGAAGGCGCGAGTGGTATACAATAAATATATAATTAGGGTGGTCCACAGAATGGGGTAAAAAACGAAGTTCAATTTTCTTCCTCCAGGCTATAATCTGGTTCCTTTTAGCTTAAAAATATTTCATGTAAATTTAAGGCAAATCGAATAACTTTTAGGGGTGGCTCAAAGCTGTTTTTTTGTATACCATTATGCCCTTTATTAATATAGTGAATAATTAAAAGAAACATTATTTACAGATACATTAACTAATGATTATTTTTCTTTCAGATAGATTTATTAAATTTACAGGTTTTGCAATGTCAATAAACGTACATTTTACTTCATGAAAAAGTCAGAGGAAACAATCACTGGAGCCAAGCTGCCTTCCGTGGCCAGGTCCTCCGCATGTTCCTCCACCATCATCAAGTCTTGAAGGAGGAGATCAAACCTAGTTCAGAAGCTGTTTTTGAAGAATTGCGTCTCTTCTGGGAGAGAGCCCAAATCCCTACTCAAAGGAAAAGACACATTCTTCACAAAATTCAGGCTCTACACTTGGAGGGAAAGCGATTAAGAAGAATGCTGGGAGGAAAGCAACTCTCAGTTAGAAAAAGAGAAAACCTTTCAGGAAGAAATGGAGAACCTATTTGATGTCACCCATGCTGATGCCTTACCTTAATCAAAAATGAAGAAGACGGCAGTTCTTGATCCAACAAAGGAAAGCGGGACGAATGGGATCAATGGTCTCTGCAGATATGTGACTGACAGGCAAAAAGAGAGCTGCTGAGAAGCAAATGAAATTGGTAAATAGGAGCGGAAAGCTGAAGAAGAAAAAAATATGCGCTTCACAGGAAGTTATGCTAGATCAGGAAGTTCTTCTTCTGAGTCTTTATGTGAGTCAGAAAAAGAGAAGATTACCTTATTAATCCCCCATCTACCAGCGGACCAACTCCACCAAAGAATATCATATCTCCTGAATTGGCTGCTGCTCTGGACAGGACTGGCATCAGTGACAGGAGGGCCACCTTTGTATTAGCTGAAACTGCATCTAGCCTTGGTCAAGATCTTTCAGAGGTGAACATCTCTCATTCTTCAATCAAAAGGCACCGAGAGAGGCATCGAAGGCAAATAAACCCATGCCATTAAAGCTAGCTTTAGTCCAAGTATTTCGATTGTCCACTGGAATGGGAAGTTGATCCTAATCTACTGCCAAGAATGAAAAGGTAGACAGACTCCCAGTCCTTGTCTCTCAGTTGAATCAGGTGATTCAAAACTGTTTGGTGTTCCAAAATACCAAGTGGAACAGGGAAGCTCAATCAGCTGCAGTGTATAATCTTTCCGAATGGAACATAGATAAGTCAATAATCGGAATGTTATAGATATACAGCATCAAATACAGGAACAAACAGGGAGCATGCGTTCTTCTGGAACAGAAACTTGGTCGATCACTCTTCTATTTTTCCTGTAGGCATATTGCATGGAAGTCATGTATGGAGAGTGTTGAAGCAGTCCATGGTTCATCTTCTGCCCTGAGCCACTTTGTTCAAAAGGTTCCAATCTGTGTGGGACTACATTGATTTAAAAACCTTCTCTACATCACAGGATGATGATGAGATGAAGGAGCAAGTTGATCCTTTCAGAAATGTGATAATAATTGCCTTTGCCAAAGAACATCTGGCCACTGGAAATTTCGAGATGACTATAAGAGTTTTTGGAACTTTCTTTGATCTTTCTTGGTGAAAAAATTGAAAGTTACACATTCAAACGTCCTGCTGGCACGCACTATGCAAGGTGGATGGCTAAAGTTATCTATGCCATCAAAATGTGGCTTTTTCGAAATCAAATCACCCTGACTCCTCGAGAGAAGAAGGACTGAAAACCCTTACCCTTTTTGGAGTCCTAATCTACTTAAAAAGCTGGATCACTGCTCCTATTCCATCACAAGCTCCGAAGAATGATCTGGATCTTATCCAAAAGTTAAAGGACTATCATGACCAGAAAGTGACCAAAGCAGCTCTCAAGAAATTTGAAAACCACCTATGGTACTTATCAGAAGAGCTGGTGGCCCTTGCTCTCTTCGATCAAACTGTTGCACCAGATACAAGGGAATCATGGTCCAGTGTATGAGGAAAAGGAGGGGTCATTAGACTTCTCAAAGAGAAGAAGACTCAAGGAATGCAAAGCAACACTGAAATTAGAAACTCTTGCCACAAAGAACTCATTAAAGCTTCTTAAGGCCCTACCGATCAATATTAGTTTTCTTGATGATGACCCCAGCACCTGGGAGGAGAATGAAAACTTCCAAGAAGCTAAAGAATCATAGGAAACATCAAAGTAGTTAGTGATCATGCTGAAAGGGCAGTAGCTCTCATTCAGACCTTCAGTGGAACTCTGACGAAAGGAGAAGATCAACTCCAGTTTCTCTTAAGTGTGGGGATGGCACCGAAAGAGGTTTCCTGATTCTAAACAAGTCCACAATCTTAGCTGGGCAACAATGAGTGGCCTGGTCAGCCATGATACCCCCGCCAACAAGCGGATATACCTATATATATGGGGGGACCCAGAAGCCATGAATGTGGACTTCTGGGGGTAGTTGAGCCACCTCTAAATATTAACCGATTGAACCCAAATTTTGCTCAGAGAAGTTTTTTGGGAAAGGGAACCTAATGAAACCCTGGGAGGAAGAATTTAAAATACTTCCATTTTGTGGACCACCCTAATATATATATATATATATATATATGAAAAGTACTTGAGGGCTCCGTCCCTAACACTTAGAAATGAAATAGAAACAAACTGGAATGAGAGAAGAGGCAGATTTTGTACGGTCCCAGCTGCGGTGGACAAGGGGCCATGAAAACGAGGATGGAAAATACCCTCAGAATACGAGGCCTAAAGCTTTTCAATGTCCTACCAAAAGAAGTGAGGATCTCCAGGACACCGACCTGAATAACTTCAAGAACCAGCTGGACAGATTCCTGTGCAAAGTCCCGACCAGCCATGTGGGCTGAGGAGACAGCAGGAGGAGGGCAGACAGCAATTCCCTCCTTCACCAAATCCTGCAAATGAGGCAAAATGTTTGCAGAGGGGTCAACGCAGGTCGATCCTGAACCATCGTCAAACTCACCTAAACATGGAGTGCTTAACCCTGCCTTTGACAATCCAGTCAAGCAATCAAGGGTACAGTATAGATTGCGTCACACAGACCTAACTGAGAAGCATACAGAGAAAGAAGACGCTATGGAAGTGATAAAGGTTAACTCATACAGTAAAGGGATCAACTGAAAACACCCATTGTTTTTTCGAGATCTGCTGCAAGTGAAGTGCTGGATTTGTGTCTGTCTCGAAGGGAAGTAATCTTAGATATTGTAGATCAGATGGAAAAGCTTAGAGGGCCTCCCTGATCTAGGGCGATCAGCTGGGGTTCCATTTGAGCTGTGATGAGCCAAGATTTTGTACACCAGTTTTGGAAACGCCTGTAGATTCACTTATTTTTCTTTGACTCAGTCCCTCACCATGCAAATGTATTATTTTATATCTAATCTCATCAGAAATTGTACTTTTTGTCATTTCTTAAGCCTGATGAAAGAAAAAAACAGCATGAATTAGGATTATAATGAAAAACGTTTGGATAAATTTGTTTGCAGAATTTAAGTGAATGTGTCAATACTTTTAATTGTAAATATTGATATAACAATAGCTTACGAGCATTTACTGCAGATCTATCAGTAATAGTTTGCTAGATCTTTAAACACACGTGTTATAAGTAATATAATGAATCAACCTCAAGTCCAATTTATACAGACTAAAGGGTCATCCAGCTTATACGACTTTATACACTAAAGTAATAACTTAGTTATACGTTAATATGAACCAGAGGTTCTAGTTAATATGTATTTTAGTATCAAAACCAATTTTCATACAACAGATTATCTAATAGTTATCAGATCGACAGTGGTCTCTGACTTTTGCACAGTACTATATAATAGGGTGAACCAAAAGTAGGTGGACAGTAAATGATAACGTTTATTTTGAGAATACATATTTAATTTTTTTGTATACTATAATACAAATAAAATTTAAATAAATTTAGTTATAATATTTAATATAATATAACACAAACCATAGTTATAATATAATATAACACAAACCGTATTCAACCTACTGTCCACCTACTTTTGGTTCACCGTGTAGGTATGATATATATTATATATATATATATATATATATATAATATATATATACAGTATATATAGCCAAGTAGTAGCTGCTGATGCACTAATATTTTTTCAGTGGAAAGTCTTCTCTGGATCTACAGTACCGTATGATACGGTATATACTACCTAAATTATAACATATATTCTCTAAATTTCACAATTTATATTCCTGAAAGGCTTGTAAATTTAGGCAAACACCAATTTAATAAACTTTCTTTTACTTAAATACTAAGTAATAGTGTGTGGGAGTTCCTAAATATAAACAAAAATGGTTTCATTTTGAAAAACAATAACCACATCTATCTGACACTAAGCCTTATATGTACTAAATAACAGCTGATTACATAGTTACAATAGTGTAATGTTCCTTCAATGCTACTGCGTATTATCATACAGTTGCACAAATTATGGTGCACAAGAAATATTATCAAAGGCCAAAATATCTGGGAAACATCTATAATAAAATGTGTGTGTGTGTGTGTGTGTGTGTGTTTTCCAAACATGAAACTTCACACACATATGATTAGGTCCAGAGGTTGTGCACCTGGGTGTTAATAAATTAAATAATTAATTTTAATAATTAATTTTAAAAAATTAAATGACATCATCAAGATCATTACATCATTTTATTTATATATATATATATATATATATATATATAAGTGATGGGACGATACCAAAATTTTTAACGATTCCGATTCCGATACCACTAAAAAGTCTCAATTCCGATACGATTCTCGATTCCAATTCCGATTCTCAATATTTTTAAATATAATTCTATACTTGTTTTTCTGGAAATTGTCATATTTACTCTGGTAAGATTAACTAAATTTACATTATGAGTATGGTAATATAAATTATAAATTATAATAGATTGGTTTAAAAATAAAAATCAACTGTAAATTGTAACAATTCATTTTAATCTTCTTGATTACACATCATGGATATACATGTTTTAATGTATAGCTACAATACAATAAAAATAAAATTTGTTATCCTCTTTCATTTAAATTTTAAAGTTTACATTGCAAAACTGGTTCAATTAAAAGTTAAAGAATCGTTTTAAGAATCGGAAATCATGGTACAATTCTCTCGATTCCGATTCCAATTCCTGAAAAATGCTTGATTCTTCTGATTCTCAATTCCAATTCCGATTAATCGTCCCATCACATATATATATATATATATATATATATATATATCAAAACCATGGTAAAATTATTGAATACCCAGTTAGTATATATATATATATTATACACTATATGATCAAAAGTATTCGGACACCCGGAAAATCCGCATTTCTGCAAATATCACCTTCGCCGAAAGGTATGCTGGAAAAAGCGTGGCGAAACTATAATGCTGAGGTGTTCTGTTAAGTTATCAGTAACTGTTGTGAAGCCATGCTGTAGGGGTTCTCTTGAATAACATCTTTTCTCTTTTTTCAGGGTGCAACCCCCATATGGGCGGAGTTAGTCTTGATTAATGCCTGACTAGCTCAGTAGTCTGGTTTAGTTCCATTCTGGTCAGAAAACTTTGCCTTAAATATTCAATTCATAGTTGGCTTCCGCTTGTGGAAGTTCTAGCCTGCCAACCAAATAGAGGAATACGAACAGTTCAAAAAAAAAAAACAGAGTGCCTTGTGATAATGGACATTGCCTGTGCATAACGGTGTGCAGGTTAAGGTATTTCTAGCTTCAGGTTTAGTTTCTCCATGGCTTCACTATAATAGATAGGTATGATTGGATTGACCTCAATTCTAGCTTAAGGATGTTAGGTCCAGGGAGGTCACTCGTGTTTTCTAATTGTACCATTCTGGTATAGCTTAAAGTTTTTTTTCTGTTAATAGAAGTTCCGTTTTTGTTGTCCAATATTTTTTTGTCATTGTAATTGTAAATAATTCAAGTTGGATTTCCATTTCTTGACCTTAAGCCATGTTTAGACGCAAGCTCATAACCCATTCTAGTTCTTGTAAATAATTCGAGTTGATTGCTAATAAACCCTTAGAATTCTACCAACTAGTTTTTTTTCAGCCTTTGTCCTTATAGACTGGGGTTGTCATTTTCAAGGACTTACAATTCAGAGGGTAATATCTGCTTTTCTCGTCCAGTCACATTTGGTTTACTCCACAGCCAGTTTGCAAAAATCGTGCTTGTTGGTTGCGTAGGCCCATATTCAGTTGAAGTCCTCAAGTATTGCTGGGTGCACATTGCACACACCTTTCCTGAAGCCAGGGCTTTCCAGGTTTTCAAGTGGACCCGACTCAGACACAGGGTTAATCTTTGGAATAGCTAGCGGGTCGAGTCCATTTCTTGGTTCAGCCGTGTGGGAGTCTCGTTTGCCCCTCAGTGACAGTCAGTGGAGGTGAGAAAAACTTCACCGCCCGGGACCTTCTCGTTTCCCGTCATCAAGAAGTAGCCAAGTTATGGTAGTCTAGTTAAGTTCATCCGCTTACCCCGCAACATATTTGGTGCCCAGACCCGGGAATATTACGCCGACTAGTTTACTGAGGCACCCAGCGAGATACCCGAGATACCCGAGATGGCCGAGTATCAAGAATTGCAAGACCAGATCAGTCAGCTTATGGTTCTCATGACCCAGCAGCAGAAGACCATGGAAGAGTCAAAGCAAGCATGGGAACATAAGTGGAAACAACTCGAGGACGTAGACATAGGATTAAGGACTAAGTATGACCAATTATCAAGGGAAAACACTGAATTGAAACTTCAGAATTCATATTGGCAGCAACAGGTGGACCAACTGATGAGGAGACAGCAGCAGAAGGATAGGCTGAATCTAGAGAGAGATTCTTATGACTCAATGCCTGAACTTGAGAATCTGGATGATGTAGAAAATGTCTCGAACAGGGAAGAAGGTACCAGCAGAGGAACACAAACTTTCAAGAAAGAAAAGACAAAGCTGGCATCTCCTAAACCCATCAAGACACAACGCAATAGATCAACCAGCTCCAGTTCCAGTTCTTCAGATAAGACCTCCAGTCTTCCAGATGCTGAGAGGAGGGTTAAACGTACTATGCGTTCCTCCACTTTCAAGAGTAACAACGGTTCAAGGATGGCACCAGGAGTTTATCCTACCAGTGCTCCAGATCTTGATGAATTTGATGTGTCAAGTGGAAGATCTTTTCCTGAATATCTAGAAGCCTTTGAACGTCATTGCTCAGCCAAGTTTACCTGTGAACGGAGAGACTGGACTGGAACACTTGGAAAACCTAAGGGGAAAGTTCAGGGATTTGTATAATGCTTATGGGGGTTGCAGCATGGCATATGATGAGATGAAGGCTAGATTGTTGGCATCCTACAAGAGAATGAAGAAAACCTTCACAACTGGCAAGGTGTCAGAATTCAAGAATGCGACAATGAAGCCTGGAGAGACACCAGATGTATATGCTGCAAGACTCGAGACTCTGGCTCACCAGGCCTTCCCAAATAAAGCACTCGAGACCAGCAAGGAGTTGAGGAGGAAGCTCTTGGAGACAGTTCCAGCTGGGCTGTCACAACAGCTGACCCGGATCATCAATGAGAACAAGACCTTGCATAACAAGAAGGTGACTTGGTCCAACATTCAGGATTTGGTGGCCATGCATTCAAGTGATGGACCATCCCTTCCAAGGCAAGAAACCATTGAGGTTTTCCCGTTGCAGATCCCTCCATCTCCCAAGCCTTCCAGAGAGTCATCCAGACACGAGACACCTAACCAACAATATCGAAACAACCAAGGTTATGAAAAAGGACAATGGAATGGAACTCGCTTCTTCCATTCTGGGAATAAAAATGGAATCAGAAGTCCCCAGGTCAACGTCAAGGAAGGGATCGTCGAAAATCTCAAGATCGGAATCAGCAGGGAGAACAACAACGTTCTCAGGAGCGTGAAAGAAACTCCAGTCAGTCAAGATCCCAAGAAGATACAGAGGTCAAGGTATGTCAGTGGTGTGCAAGGAAGGGACACCTTCAACAGGACTGCAGAAGATGGAAAGGAGCATGTTTTATGTGCGGTAGTCTGGATCATATGGTTCAAGATTGCCCTCGTAATCAGCAGCCACGGCAATCAAGCTCCGGGACATCACCTTCCTACCACTGTCCTTTGTGTCAAGGACCGCATCCAGGAATGTTCTGCCCTTTTAGAAGACAAGGTCAAGAAAATTTGTCTCAAGGAAAACAAAATAATGAAACCACCCACCACAATCAACAACAGTCGGGAAACTAATCAGCTCCAATGAGATCAGGGGCTCATTGGAAGCTGAAGTCCAATCTTCAAGATATGATCTTCAAGAACCCGATTATCATCATGAGATCCCAGTCAAAGATGACAGAAGACCTCTCCAGATGAATACCAACCAGACCATGGATTTAGCGTCTGAGGTGGGTGATGATGCCACCCCTGGACATCCAGAATTACCCAGTTCGGAACAGCAGTATCCAAAAACCACTGGAAATGAACTGAATCCTCTAGCATCTTCATGGACACCTAAACCAGCACCTCGAGCCCAAATACCTAGGTGTAACACTGCAGATGAGGCGGTTCATGGTCCAGATATTCCAGGAGGTCATTTTCGAGGTGTCCGGTTTGCCGAACTTGAACCTGCAGAAGTGTTAACCATTGATGTTACCCTTCAAGACACTAACATCTCAGGGTTAATTGACACGGGAGCACAAGTTAGCTTAATTTCCAGTGAACTGGCACAACAACTTGGGATTCCAATAGATACTACAGATATTTCCAGAATTCGAGGTGTAGGTCCCGATGCTTCAAGGGAAACTATGGGTTCAGTCCTACTCGCAGTTTCTTTGCATGGTATTGTAATGTCCCCTTTCAAGTTTCACATCCTTCCCACGTTGGATTTTAAATATCCCATATTTCTAGGTTTAGATTTTCTGCGGGCTAACAAATTACAGATTAGTCTAGCACGTAGACGGGTTTCAGGGAAGAACACTGATGGTTCTACGTGGGAAATTTATCTAGGTACGAATGGAGAGGAGTGCAAAAGGATTTGTTACCAGGTTAGGTGTTGGGCTGTAGAAGGTGTGCAGGTGAATGATTGTGGACCTGTAGAAGTAAAAATCAGTGGGAACCTCAAGGAGTAAATGATGATGGTACCTGTCCATGTTCAAGAAATTCGGGTGAATGGTTCTATGATGGGACGGTTTCAAGCGTGCATCTTGGAGAGAAAGTGGTAGGTGTTCCAGGGATTGTAAATCTTGATTGCCCTTCCATTCTAGTCTACACTACAGGGAAACCTATTGGTAGAATCAAGGTAGGAGACATGATGGGACACATTTACACTCTAGTTGAACTCGATCCTACACCAAATCCAGAAGACACTAATGATACAGTGACACATCAAGTACATTGTGTAGGTATGGAATCAGAAAATGATGATGAGTTGGTCTCATCTTTTCTGGAATGGACACCAGAACGTCTAACTTCAGAAATTGACTTACCTGAGCTGGATTCCCACCAGAAATCTCAAGTTTATAACTTGCTTAATTCCAGAAAAGCCGTTCTTAGTCGGGGAGATTCCGATGTGGGGACTGCTCAGATGACTCCACACCGTATTGAGTTATACGATGACACACCAATATTTCAGCGACCAAGGAGATTTCCAGAACCGATTGATCAAGTCATCGATGATCAGTGTCAAGAACTTCATCAGCTAGGAATTATCGAGCCTACAACATCTCCTTGGAGTGCTCCAGTGGTACCAATTAGGAAACCAGATGGATCCATACGTTTGTGTGTGGATTACCGTAAACTGAACAAGGTAACCAAGCCTGATAGATTCCCGATGGCAAACTTGACAGACTCTGTCTACAGTCTACATGGTGTCAAGTTCTTTACCACCCTGGATTTAGTCCGGGGTTATTATCAAATGCCAATCGAGGAGAAGAGTCGAGATTATACAGCTTTCTCGACCCCTCATGGACACTGGAGATTCAAGAAACTCAGTTTTGGATTGAAGAACGCGCCTTCAGCCTTCCAGAGAGAAATGCAAGGTGTGCTGAAGGGATTTTCAAGGAAGAAGGTTCTGGTGTATATTGACGACATTTTAATTATGGAAAAGTCATTCGAGGCCCATCTCCAGCTAGTTGAAAAAGTCCTCAAGGTTTTAGAAGAACATGATATCAAGATCAAACCACCAAAGTGTAGATGGTTCCAGTCGACAGTTCCATTTCTAGGTCATATAGTCAGTTCCAGTGGATTGTCAAAATCGCCAGAGTATATGGAAAAGGTGAAGAACTTCCCAAGGCCCAAGAACATCAAGGAACTTCGAGAATTTCTGGGCTTGGTGAATTTCCAAAGGAAGTTCTTGCCACAGTGTTCAGCAGTTGCTAAACCCTTATCAGAACTTACAGGAAGATCAAGGAATTCAGTTATCCAGTGGACACCAGAGCTGGAAGAATCCTTCCAGACGCTCAAGGCAGAGATGCAAAATGAGGTAGAACTGGCTTTTCCTGATTATCGGGAAACAGCAGAGAAATTGAACTTGTGGGTGGATGCATCAGCCATTGGTGCAGGTGCTTGTCTTACTCAAGTTCAGGATGGTCAAGTTCGAATCATTGCTCACGCATCAATGACATTTTCTAGTCCTCAGAAGAAATATTCGGTTACAGAGCGTGAACTAGCAGCGATGCGCTGGGGAGTCAAGACCTTCAGAGCCTTCCTGTACGGAATACCATTCATTCTGAACACGGACCATCAAGCATTGTTCTATCTCCATAATATGAGATTAGTCAATGACAGGCTTGCTCGAACAGTTGAAGATCTTGCTGAGTTTGATTTTGAGCTTCGTTATGTTCCAGGCAAAGACAATCAAGCTGCAGATGCGTTATCCAGACACTTCCAGGTTGAGCATGAAGAGGGCACCCCAGCAATTTCGGCAGAACTCCCCAAGGGCTTACTTGTAAGATTTAAGCCGGAGGGGGGAGGTGATTCCTTGATCGAGTGTTTGTGGTATGTTCTTGTTCATGACTTAGATCGTGAAGTTCCAGAGAGTCCAGTATTTCTGCGAAAGCAGTTGGTGGAAGAGCTGCTAAGTCATCCTACAACGTACGGAATCAAGTTGAATAGCAAGCAGAAGCAACATCTTCGACTTATGACAATTCCAGGGCAGCCAGCATCACCAGAGATCTTGAAAGTTTTCTGTGAGATGTATCAAGTGGATGTTGTATTGCACTTTGGTGCTGAAAACCCTCTAATTTACCACCCTGAAGTCAAGAATCAGCGTGTAACAGAACCCTCAGAACTTCTTGATAGGGTGCATGTCCAGTGTCTAGGTGGTGTTCATTTCAATTTATTGAGTGAATCCAATAAATATGTTCAGTCTTGTCCCGTCTTCTTGACTTGTTTAAATTCTTTGTATGAGAGAGACTTGGATTCAGAACCAATAGGGGCAGGTTGCTCGAGTTTGGAGATCGAGAAGGGCCCAGTAGAATGTGAAGTCAATTTTCCCACCCTTGAGGTGGATATTGCTTGTCCACATTCAGGTGCCTTTAGAGCAGTTGTCCCACTTGCTTGTCAAGACGAAACCTACTGTGCTTTATTGGATTCTGGAGCTGAGATCTCCCTCATATCTCGAGTAGCCTGGCGTGAAATTTTAGGAAATTCGAGGGATTATTCACAAGATATTCTGGTTAACATTCAAGGTGTGGCTGAAAAGCAGGTGGTAGTTTATAACTATGTACAACTTACTGTGTCACTTGGCTCTAACGTAACTATTAATGATCACCCATTTGCTCTTGTTGAAGATCAAGCTATTCCTTGTTGTTTTCTCCTGGGTGCAAATTTCTTGTCTGCCGCCGGGATTGACCTGGATTTGTCCACTGACAGGGTCATGAAGGAGGGTGAGATTCTCGCTACTTTCTGGCAGAGTTGGAGGAACCCTCCAGTCATCAAGAACCGCTGGTAGTTGGAAATTTGCGTCCATGTTCATTTCTAGATGAAGTTAACTGAGGTTCTTTCAAAAAAGTGATCGGGTGTTGAGACAACTTAAGTCCTATCTAGATAAGGGTGGTTTTGGGTATTGTCCTAAAGCTCTAGTGAGATATCGTCGTTATCTTAAAGATATCTACTTTGAGGAATGGCTTCTAGTTAAGTACGAGGAACCAGAAAGGTTTCCCCAAGTTCTAGTACCTTTTTAATTTCCTGATTGAGCTGGCTATTACTATCCATCTAGAAATGGCCAACATAGGCCGAAACAAGGTCTTAGATGTTTTATCTGGGGAAGTGTTTTCATCCTCAGTTATATCAAGTTGTGCAAGAGGTGGGGTCACATCTTGTTCCCAGTGCCAGCTCAATAAGGCTTCCAGCCAGATCAGGGCTCCACCTACCCTGAAGATCGTGACCAGGCACCATTGAGCTGGTGGCTGTGGATCTAGTATTGTCCCCAGGACACCTCGGGGAAATCTAGGGATGTTTAATGGTGGTGGACCACTACTCCAAGTGGTAGTGGCTGTTCCATTTTCCAACAAACTTCCAGTACCATTGCCCGTCTGTTCGAGTTTCGAGTGTTGCCCACTCTTTTGCGCCGGCCTTGTCGCGTTGTTAACTGATAATGGTCCAGAATTTAAGGGTCAGGAGTTCGAGCAGATGTTATCCGATACGGGATCACTCACGTTTGCACGACCCCAAACCATCCAGAGAGCAATGGTGCAGTTGAGAGGGTCAAACCGTACCATTGGTGAGCTTCTACGGAACTTGTTCAAGATTCTAGCTCGTGGGATTTGAATCTCCCAATGGCCATTATGACCTACAATGGTACGATTCATTCCGAGTTGACTATGTCTCCAGCCCAGTTCTGTTATCATCCGCCTCATCCAGATCCTATTCCAGTTTCTATTCCCACTCCAGTTCAAGAACAGTGGTATCCAGGGCATCCTGGTTTTTGTCCCTTACCAAGGGGCAACTTGTCATTCGAAAGGTTGTTCCAGAGGTAATCTAGTTTCTAACAAGTTTCTGCCCAAGTACTGTGGGCCGTTTCAAGTTGATCGAGCGGCAGAGAATGGTGTGACCTAGTCATTCACCAGCTTATCCAGATCAGCAGCCACACTATCCATGAGTGAGTCGAGTTCATCATTCTCAGTTGAGGGCGGGGGGGGGGGGGGGGGGGGGGGAGGGACTCCCGATTTCTTGAAGAATCATCCTAGTTATTCCAGGTTAGTTCAGGTTCCCTGGGCTAGCATGGAGGAGGAGAAGGACGAGAGTTTTCTAGGGTGTGAAACCCCAAGTGTTCCAGTTTGTCCCCCAGGCTTTTCTGGTTTGTGGGACAGTTCGTCAGAAGATGAGACCGATCTCTTTGATTCTAGTAGTGATTCGAGCGGGTTTCTAGGAGTTCCAGATCAGAATAGGGTTAAATCTAGACCATGGCTTGCTGATCTGAGTGAAAGTTCAAGTTCTTCAGATTCTTCTGAATGCACTTCAAGTTCTTTTGACCTTGATTTTTCTGGATTCCCGGATGAACTTGACTTTTCTGGATTCCCGGATGAGGTGCCATCCAAAGTGAATCCTCCAGGTATCCTGTCTAGCTCACCCAAACCTCTGACTAGGCCTCATTCTCAACAACAAAAATGTCACTTTGGAAAGGGTCCAGACTACCTTGGTAGTGATTCTGAGAAGGAAGCTTGTTCCCCAGCGGAGGAAATCAAGGATCTGTCCCCTATTCCTCATAGTGCTCCTTCAAGTGCTGTCTGTTAAGGTGTGATAGATCCTGAGGAATTTCCTGGGAGTCTAGATCCAGAAGGTGATGGTTCAATAGGTCCAAGACAGAGTTTCCCATGTCCCAAATGAACCTTAACCCACTAGTGATCCTCCAGAACTTTCTTCCTTGGTGGAAGCTCTGGAGAACACTTTAGAAAATGGGCAGGATGATGAGGAGCAGATTTACCAGCTGTTAGGCCAGCAATTAATTCTCAAGAGTGGCAATTTAGCCCGGTAACTGGTTCAAGGACTCCCAATAGATTAAGCTTATCCTCAGTCAAAAATATCTGTTCAGAAACTAGGGCTTTATTACGAGCTAACAGTAAACTAGCTCATGAATGACTCCAGTCTGTTGGGAGGGGGTTGGGAGTAATTCAAGAGTTGGCTGGTGATTCTCCTCCATAAACTCATTCCAGAAGTCCTGGAAGGGAGCTACCATTAGTACCCTCTAGGCCTCTGGAATATGTTCATGATTAATTTAATTAACAAAAGTGATTTTTTTCGACCTTGTCTAATTATGTATATATGTATATAGGATTATGTATTGTATTTAAGTGATGGTACTATGATTATATTTTCGATGTTAAAATAAGTATTTCTAGGTTTAATGTCATAGTGTATCTAGTTTTTGTAATGGCTTTACGGAGCCTTGGTTAAGATATATATGAAAATAGGTATATCTTGCTGTACCGTAATGTATAGGTAGGGCCTAGCTAGTAAAGCCATGGAGGAAGCTAGTGTAAATTTTTTTTTTGAACAAAGTGACTGCACATAGTGATACTGAATACCATACCTTGAGCTTGGTTAAGTGCGGTAATTTGGTTTGCATGCCTCTGCCTGACTCATGCACATGCCCTCACTTGTCACCCACTTTGTACTTGCTTTGAGTGTCATGCATACAGCTTCCGGTGCATGTCCCTGTCCTTACCTGCCTCCAGTCACCCCCCAATCACCCCAAATTACGCTTTCCGACTTCATGGGAGGTGTTTTCAGGGAGGGAGCCATTATTGGCTCTTCCACTCTTCAAGAATCAGCTTGAGGGGGGGTCTTCCAGGCCTTGCTCCAGTATGCAACACCATTCTTGTCTATGGGAGGGGGGTTCTGGAGGACTGCTCATCAAGAGGGGCATGGCCAGCCCACGCAGTTACCTCTAGCCTGGAGCAAGCGGACCCCACCTTTGGTAGGGATGTCTACCAATCAGGAGGTATGGATGGGTGGACCAGGGCCAAGGTACATTGATAGTGCTGGGCTAGTGAGGATGTTAATCAAGGACATTAATTGTGCAGGTGGCTTCAGTTTCAAGCAAGGAGGATTGTGATTAGCCTCTTAAGAAAAAAAATTGTATCCAGTTATATTGTACCTAGGTAGGGTTTTGAAGGTGATAGAACCTTATTATCATTGATTCATGTATGTATATATAAGTGTCTAGTGTTTAGTAGCCATGGAGAAAGGAAAACTTGGAGCTTGGTGTCAGGATGGGGAGGTGGCAATTCCCTGAAAGAATGGATGTGGGAGAGGGCTTCGCTGCACTCACTGTTTGAGTGGTGGTACTCACCGCTCGAAGGGGGGAGTGTAGTGGGGTTCTCTTGAATAACATCTTTTCTCTTTTTTCAGGGTGCAACCCCCATATGGGCGGAGTTAGTCTTGATTAATGCCTGACTAGCTCAGTAGTCTGGTTTAGTTCCATTCTGGTCAGAAAACTTTGCCTTAAATATTCAATTCATAGTTGGCTTCCGCTTGTGGAAGTTCTAGCCTGCCAACCAAATAGAGGAATACGAACAGTTCAAAAGAGAAAAAAAAAAAACAGAGTGCCTTGTGATAATGGACATTGCCTGTGCATAACGGTGTGCAGGTTAAGGTATTTCTAGCTTCAGGTTTAGTTTCTCCATGGCTTCACTATAATAGATAGGTATGATTGGATTGACCTCAATTCTAGCTTAAGGATGTTAGGTCCAGGGAGGTCACTCGTGTTTTCTAATTGTACCATTCTGGTATAGCTTAAAGTTTTTTTTTGTTAATAGAAGTTCCGTTTTTGTTGTCCAATATTTTTTTGTCATTGTGATTGTAAATAATTCAAGTTGGATTTCCATTTCTTGACCTTAAGCCATGTTTAAACGCAAGCTCATAACCCATTCTAGCTCTTGTAAATAATTCGAGTTGATTGCTAATAAACCCTTAGAATTCTACCAACTAGTTTTTTTTCAGCCTTTGTCCTTATAGACTGGGGTTGTCATTTTCAAGGACTTACAATTCAGAGGGTAATATCTGCTTTTCTCATCCAGTCACATTTGGTTTACTCCACAGCCAGTTTGCAAAAATCGTGCTTGTTGGTTGCGTAGGCCCATATTCAGTTGAAGTCCTCAAGTATTGCTGGGTGCACATTGCACACACCTTTCCTGAAGCCAGGGCTTTCCAGGTTTTCAAGTGGACCCGACTCAGACACAGGGTTAATCTTTGGAATAGCTAGCGGGTCGAGTCCATTTCTTGGTTCAGCCGTGCGGGAGTCTCGTTTGCCCCTCAGTGACAGTCAGTGGAGGTGAGAAAAACTTCACCGCCTGGGACCTTCTCGTTTCCCGTCTTCAAGAAGTAGCCAAGTTATGGTAGTCTAGTTAAGTTCATCCGCTTACCCCGCAACAATGCCGCGCGGACGTGAACTCTCCGAGTTCCAACGTGGACTCGTCATCGGATGTTATTTAAGTAACGTTTCTATACGAAACATTGCAGCCAAACAGGATATACCAAAGTCGACTGCAGCGGATGTTATCATGAGATGGAAGCACGACGGTGCAACTAACGCGAAAAAACGTTCCGGACGACCACGCAAACTGACGGAACGTGATAGAAGAAGTCTGGTACGACATGTCAAGAAGTCCCGCACGTCCTCTGCCGCTTCCATCGCTGAGGAGGTAGGAAGAGCATCCGGTACCTCCGTTAGTACTGTAACTATCCGCAGAGAGATGCACAGACTCGGTTATTATGGTAGAGCAGCTGTACACAAGCCACTGATTACAAAAGTTAATGCCACACGTCGTTTGGCCTGGTGTGTCTCCCGTCGTTCCTGGACCGTGGAGGACTGGAAAACTGTTCTTTGGAGCGACGAGTCACGGTATTCACTCTTCCAGTCTGATGGGCGTGTTTGGGTGTGGCGACAGCCCGGAGAACGGCTTCTTCCTGACTGTGTGCGTCCAACGGTGAAGTTGGTGGAGGGTCCATCATGGTATGGGGTTTGTTTTTCCTGGCTAGGGCTCGGCCCGTTGGTTGTTATACCCACTACCATGAACGCTGACGTTTATCTCGACATTCTGGACAATTCGGCCCTCCCTACACTGTGGCAATACTACGGAGATGGCCATTGTTTGTTTCAACAGGATCGAGCTCCCTGCCATACTGCAAGGTGTGTGCAGGACTGGTTTCGTGAAAATAAGGTGGATTTGTTAGACTGGCTTGCTCAGAGCCCCGATCTCAACCCAATCGAGCACATGTGGGACGAACTGGAGCGACGGATACGAAACCGCACACCACGCCCGGCTTCACTTGCATCTTTTGCATCAGCTCTGCAAGAGGAATGGCGAGCCATTCCTGCACAGACTTACCGAAAACTGGTGGAAAGTATGCCTCGACGTGTTGACGGTGTATAAAAGCAAAGGGTGGACCTACTGGTTACTAAATGCCATAATAAAACCATTTTTCCCAAAACCATGCGGTGTCCGAATACTTTTGATCATATAGTGTATATATATAGTAAAATTATTGAATGCCCAGTTAGGACAACTGTTCGCCCTTGTTGAGTGGTTACTCTAGTTAGGTTAGGTCCTGAGGTTGTGTACCTACTAGGGTGTGGAAACCGGTATTTAAATACCGGTAAATACCAGTTTTGAAAATTGGCTATCAATACCGTTACCGAGGCACCAATACCGGTTTTCTAAATTTTCCTGAGTTACCCTTAAAAGCTCATTTTCTTTTACGCCGTCTTCTAATTTTAAAAAATTCAGTCGTAAAAGAGCACTACGCAACTAATTAAATTAATTAAAACCTATTAACAATGTTACGAGATAGAAAAGACGGAAAGACAAGAAGAAAAAGTGGTGAAGATGACATTTTAGTTTCAGATTCTGTAGTCAGTGATCCAATGCTTCAGAGATACCTCACTGAAGTGGCCAGCAAGAATAAGAAACCTAAAGTTTCTCCCTCTGCTACCTTCGATTTAGCCAAGGAATTGAAGCTGTATGAAGCAACAGGGAAGCGGACTGAGCGTTTGGAACAACTTTACCGGAGCTTATCAACAATAAGAGCAACTAGCGTCGAATCTGAAAGGGCATTTTCGTCTGCAGGCTACTTCGTTTCAAAGATTCGTTCTCAATTGTCACCAAAAACATTAGATGCTTTGTGTTTTTTAAGATCATACTTCTCGAGTGCCAAGAAGTGAATAAAAATGTCTTCAAAGCAGTAGCTGAATATGTGATGTGTATTGTCACTATTTTGGCTATTAAACGTAAGTCTTGATATTATTTTATATTATCCCCTTACACATTTCTTTTTAATTTTTTTTCCATTGCATGTAGTCATGTACCCGATGTAAGTCCTATAAAGGCTCATTTCACGGGTTTTGTGTGAAGGCATGTAGGAAAAGAAGGACAGTTGAATAATGTGTTGTCAGATGTGTGGCAAGAAAATTTGTAAAAAGAGTATGTGTAACGGAAAACGGCGTCCACAAAGGCCCCGTCAGTGCCTCCCGCTAAAGAAAAAACTACAACTAAAAACTGGTGAAAACCGGTATTGAGAATTTCCGTTCGGTAATTTACCGGTATTGATGATGTCGGTAATTTCCACACCCTAGTACCTACCGTATGTGTTAATAAATTAAATAATTAATTTTAAAAATTAAATGACAACATCAAGATCATTACATCATTATATATATATATAGAAACCTATGGTAAAATTATTAAATGCCCAATTAGGTCAACTGTACGCCCTTGACAATTGGTTAGTTTAAGTCATGATATTTTCATTAAAACGCAGGATATTTTTTATACCCACATGAAGGGTGGGTTCTTGGCTAGTTCACAATAAATGATACATTACTGCATTATACCTAGCCCCAATATGTGCTGTAAAATGGGGTGACTCTACAGCAGTGGTATTTAACTAGGGGGTAACTTGGCCTTTTGGGAGGGGGGGGATGAGTTGATGCCACTGTCCAAAAAAGAAGCTTAGTTATGGTTCCACTAAAATTTTATTCTTTCCTAATTTTCCTTTTCATATTTGCCATTTAAAAATGGGAGGGGGTAATTACAGTTTTGTTGGCTAGCTCAAGGGGTAACAGTGCAAAAAAAGTTAAATACCACTGCTCTAGAGGATTTTCAAACAAATTTGTGAAAATTATTGTTTTTAAAATATTCAAATTTCCTTTGAAATTTAGTTTTTTTATTTTGTTTTTGTAACTTTGGCAGTTTTTAAGTTATCTAAAATTAAAATGAGGAGTATCCAGTCACCTTGCTATATAAAGTCACCCCATTTTTAGGTAGGAAATATTGCAAATGTGCCCAAATTTTTAGTGGCTATAAATTTATTAACCAATTTATATCCTAAAAAATTAAGTTGCTAATATTTAAATTAGCCTCTGGTTCTAATGGTAGTATTGGTCCTTTGACAATGACAGGTAAATATGTTTGAACTTGGCCTTTCAACAACTATTTTATGATGTCCTGCTGTTAATAACTTTCTCATATTAAAAAAAAAATTTAAATCGTTGGTGCCTCGGTGGTGTAGTGGTTAGCATCACTGACTATGAATCCATCGGCCCCAGGTTCAAGACCCGACAGCAGCCAGCGTGCAGCAAAACCCAGCTGTTCATACTTCCACACAATAAAGAAAGTGGTTGGTAGATAAATGGGTACCCTAGGTGGCCTAGTGGTTAAGACGCTGGGCTGCTGATGGGGCATGGTTCAGATTCCACGTTAAACTGTAGGTCTGAGGTAGAGTGGAAAGCTTGACCTTCGTCAGAATGAACAATTTGGGTGGAAGTTAACCAAAGGTTATAGTGAAATGTTAACTGAATAAGGTCTTAAATACAAGTGCTGAGCCAAATAAATTAAACAGTGCCTAATTTAGTTCTCTTACCTTTCATGAGCTATTCCTAGTCTTTAAGAAAAATATTGATAAAGCAGGCCTATTTCTTAATTCACAGTATCTTCACCAATTCACAAAACCAGTAACTTCCTAAGAACATTTCGCTTTTTAGAATTTAATTAATCAAAATTTAATATACACTGCAAATAAAACCTTATTTTTCTGGAAAAAAAAAAAAAATATTACTAGGTTGTATTAAATATTTGTAGTTAAATACTACAATACCTTAGAAGACAATATGGAAAGTCTACAGTTGCTACAGTTGCTACAGTTGGTGGGGTGGTCTACCTAAAAACACTCAAATGCTTAGTTAACCAAAATACAAAATCATAAATACTGTAAATTGTTGAAAGAATCAGAAATTAATTTCTGCATGCTACACCAAAATTAAGACCATACAAGGTAGTGTGATAGAATAGAACAATGATACAGTCTATCCAACTTTGAATAGGAGTTGTCTCTGTAATGATCACTTTTGCAATTTGGATCAATCACATAAAAGATAAATGACAAAATTTACTGTAATTTTTATTTATTTACCATGACTTAGCCCATATCTTTTTTAAAAAGAACATTTGGGTACAGCTGTCCATTTAATTTGGTAGGTAGTTTAAGAATAATGTATAACTGGAGAAAAGTTTACTAAAAACAACAACAGTCTTTAAAAATCTCCAAAATTACTGAGACTAATTTGTAATATTTGAATTTTGTTTTTAAAATTTTATTTCCCCCCACCAAAAATAAGTATCAGAATAGAAATCATTAATCAGTATTATTGCAAGATAAGATAGGCTAAGTAAGCTATGGCAAGGCAATAGGATATACTAATACAAAGATCAAGGCTAAGTCTAGTCAAAGGATTCTGAATGTGGTAGAGTTAGAATTTCAGTCTCATTACAAAGACAATGGTAAAATTGGACAGACTCAACTTTACCCAACCTCAGCTAAAGCTGCAGAGTGAAAAATGGTGATGCTGATGATAGTGAAACATATCCACCACTCAAGAGTAGTAGTATGAAATTACAAGATAATAGGAAAAACAAAAGAAAACTACATAAATACTTTCCCACCCTCGTGACTAAATGAATTTTCTGACACAATATGCATAATTATGCGCAACTATGTACCTTGGCAAATATCAATAGAGATTGTAGGCATTCTAAAAAGGACCTAGAACAAAATACTAGATATTTCTAACCTGAAAACTTAATAAAGAAATTCTTGGTATTATCACCCGCAATTACAAGAGAATTCTTTTTTAAGGCTTATACAAAAGTATTCTTTATTCTGATGTCACACACTACCCAAACATCCACTCTTTCAGACCCACTGTTCTTTGTAGTAACAGATTCAAAATTTTCCTCATAGTTTAACTTCCTACAACTTATGTTACCAAGGCCATTTATGGGCCTACTCTCTTCTGTGCCAGTACAGTCAACTCAAAAAGTCCTGTTGTCAAATTCCACTTCTCTCACCAAAAGGCCCCAATTTATCAATAAGAAACATGTCAGCTTGCATAATATTAAAGTATGGTGGTTTGTTTTCACAAAGCTGAATCAATAATCCATTCAGACCTCAATTTTAGTGAGCAGACATATTTAAAATAAATTTATTATCTTCCAAGTCCCAATGTACAGGGTGTCCGAGAATTATCTGTACAAGTTTTGGCTGTTATTAAAAGTCAACCATGAAGTGTAGAAATTCCAGTGTTGTCCCATTTTACAGAGAATCTCATTAAGTTTTTTCTGATACCAAGTTTTGACATGTTTTTTAGAAATTCCAGTGTGTCCGAAAATTATCTGTACAATTTCATCTTTTAATAAAATTCTTGATAACACACGTAAAATTCTTAAACAAGATTATTTAGAATCTGTATTTTCAAAAGTTTCTTTTATTAAAGTAAGGTTGTAACAAACATTCGATATGTGCACCATCAGTGATTCGCAAAACATCCAATCGATAATCCAAATGTTGCCATGTACGCTGCAGCATATCCACATCAATTCGCTCAATAGCAGCTGTGATTCTTGCTTTTAAATCATCAATGTCTGTCACCCGCGTACAAAAAAGAAAAAACTTAATGAGTTTCTCTGTAAAATGGGACAACACTGGAATTTCTACACTTCATGGTTGACTTTTAATAACAGCCAAAAATTGCACAGATAATTCTCAGACACCTGGTAGTATTCTTTTAAAACTTCATGAACTGAATTTTCATGCTTCTCAAATATGTATACTAATGGGAAAAATAGCAACTGAGGCTGGAAAAAATTAACTTCTAAATAATCACTGGAAAACTGGCAAGAGACAACTTTGCTTTGAAAATTGTTTAAATTTCAGAAAACTCTACCATATTTTTTCTTTTTCCCAAAAAATTTGCATATTGATTAAAAATAGCCAAAGCTTTTACAAAGTACAATAATCGGAATGGTAACTTTTTAAAGTATTTATAACAACACTGATGACAAAGGTTATAAATATTCCACTATGACCTTCAGTCAAACTTATAACTTATTATAAATTTTGCTAGTGTAGGAAGGCTATTAATTTTTAAATTTATAAATGAACAACTTCAATTCTTTCCACTCAAAAATACTTTTACAAAGTCCAGGACTCAAAAAATTTTGTTTAAGACTGAAATCAAAGTCAAAGCTCTTTATACACTACTGTAATAATGCAGGAGGACTGCCTGAAGGCTAAGTCACAGTACAGCTTTCAACTATATCAGCCAAGTTGATTGGGTTTGTTTACTAAGTAACTAGATGGGACTGAATGAGTCAACTGTGAGAACAATTAAGAAAAACAAGGCTACTATCTTACTATTTTACTTCTAGTAAAATGGTTTTTATGCGCATTGTGTTCCTTTATTATTCGTATTTATCATGTTTAGTGCGGGCATAGGATGAGTATTTTTTACCATTACAAATCTTCTGGAACTTTACCCAGTGTGATCACAACCATGGACCCCCTAATCTTATTTTTCCATAAGCCTTTGGTCTTGCCAACTGCAGTTTTACAAGAATGTAATACTCATGGTTGACAAGGGAAACCTGTGCTTATCCTAACAGTCATGGCTCTGAGGATATTGCTGATAATGCCAGTTGCCACTGTTTCAGCAGAATCCTCATTCTTAAAACTGAAGCTCATAAAAAATTATTTGTTCTACAATGTCTCAGGATAGGCTGACGCATCTGGCTATTGTCTCCACTGAAAAAAGTTTAGGGAGAAAACTAAGAACTTTACACAAACATTATTGACAACTTTGTATCAGGAAAAAGTACGAAAAAAAGGTGAAAGAGAAGAGCTGATGAAAAAATGTAGAAGGATGTAGAACAAAGAAGTAAAAAGCAGGAAAATGTAGAAATATTAGTATTATTTTGTGTCACTACTGATTACAGTTACACCATCTCAAAAACAGTGTTCTCTTAACCTAACCTAATCAGTCCATTTTGTAGTTTGTAGTGTTGGTAGGCAAGTCCTTTACATGGTTGATAAATGGTTGGCTTTGAGAAGCCAGTAACATGCTTGGATTTGGGTTGTGATTAGACCCTCTTTTCCCAGAGTTTTGATACGTATTTTCCCTTCTGAGGTCAAGTTTTTAGGTTCCATAGTCACTCCTGGAACAAAAAACAGGTACAAAAATAAATGGGTCTATTAATGACAAAAAAGAACTAGAACAGCCAAAATGCAACACCCACCAACAGGACCTTAACCCCAACTGAATGGGTTGGTAATCATGCTGCTAAAGCATTTCACCCAGCAACAATGTCAAACAAATGATACAGACCCAACAACATCAACCCTCTGGGTAAAATGCACAAAAAACTATCATTCCCATAGTAATCATAAGAGAATGATACTTTTTACACAGCCTATATCATTTATTTCATATGCTTAATCATGAAATTCATTATGCAAGAATAACTTGCAACTGAAGTAAATTTCTATAACTTTACAAAATGTGTTATAAATATACACTTGAATAATCTGTGATTCTTATAGAAGACATTTCAGTGACTCTCCTGACCCCAAAATAGTCTCAAATATATACATTAGAAAAAAAAAAAAAGGAAATTAAAATTTCCTTCAAAAATGGATTCTAAGTTAATGACTGAAATTCAAAATGTCTTTATTAGTATCAAACATTTGTTTTAGGCCAATGACTCCTTGTACATATTATATATTTATATATACAGTGTGTATATATAGTTTACAGAGGCTTTATAAGTAATCAAAAACATTTACAGTTTATTATAACTACTATACTTTTATTCAGGATAAAGTAGAAAAAAATTTCAATTTTATATGTAGTGTAAATGGTTAAAATTTATGTATTTTTTATACAGAATCCAATGAGTATCTAAGGCCTACCCAATGGGAATTACATTACTTAATTAATTTAATTACATTAATATGCTTTCAACTGAATAGGGAATATTTTGAACATTTATGACATGGTTCTATAAATTAATGTATTTCCCACTTAGTCAAGATGCTTCAGATACACTGAATTTCTGCACAATTCTGTATATATTTCTGTACATTTCTGCCCAGCTACATAGTAGTACAATTTAAAGCTTTTTGACAGAGTCACAACTTAAGTCCTCAAATTATGGGGATATTGTCTTTGAGATCGAGTCTTTATGGTGATTACTTCCCATACATCATTATTCCCAGTCATGGTAATGCACAAAGTGAAGAATATTTCTTAATATAACCTAACCTAATGGCCTAACCTGAACCAAAGTGAGAAAGGTGTGGATGACAATGAGAACAACAAGAAATGCAAATAGAGTCAGCCCATCCACAGATGAAGATAACAATTTGATAGGATTCTAATAGAGGAATGAAGAGAAACAAAAAGGCAATGATGATAGCTCAATGGGATTTTAAGTTTTAAATCAGAAAAAATACAAGTGAAGATGATGGTTTGATTCATTTAAAACCTTAAGTAGAAAGATAACAGTTTGATGGGATTTTAAGCCTTCTGTAGTAAGAAATAGAGACCATATTATAGAAGAATGAGTTCTTTACTGAAATAAAGTTTCATATTTTAATAAGATTCTATTTCAAGATTCTTACCCAAGGTTTAAAATCTCATCAAGAGGAGATACCAACAGTTTGATGGGATTTTAAGCCTTAGGTAAGAAGAAACGGAGATCACTAAATGTGTTATGATAGAGTGAGCTTAAATCTTACTGCAAAGGAATTTGCAGTGGATACTTGAGCTTGAATTTCAATGGAGAAGAATGTGCTGTGGATTAGTCCTTTAAAAACTATAAAGTTTCTGATTTGGACTTGCCTTAACCTGTCCTAGTCTAACTTAATAGGGATGGCCAGTGTTATATATGTATATATATACAGTAAAAGCCCTGATATCTGGCATTCAATGTAATGGAAAGCTCATTTTCCTGGAAAAGTTCAAAATCCCCCATTACAGATCATAATTCCCCAAAATTGTGCTTTTTGGTCAGTGTGTGTTTTGCCAGGCAGCCACTAGGCGCAGATGGGGCACTTCAGTTGCCTCCTTCTTTGTCAGCCATTGTTTCATTTGTGTTTATTTTTGTTTAGTCTAGTATTTTTTTAGTGTATTTGGCCATGTATTTTCACCACTCATACTTACAAAAAATTCCGATATCTGGAACATCAACAGTCCCAGACATTCCGGATATCGGGGCTTTTACTGTATGTATATATATATGGGATTGAACTCAGAATGATCTCCCAAGATCTTTTATGTTACACACAGACTGTGTATGGAACAAGGAACTCTTGGGAAAATTAAATCCACCATAGTTCAAATAAGTAATGGTAAGTGACAAATACTATAGTTTTTCTTTTTTCATGATGTTAGCCTGATGTGGTCACCTCAAAGAGGCCCCAAAATATAGCTTCCCTCACCAGCTATCTGCCAAGCAGATAGGATCCAGCTTTGGGACAGGATCTAGGGTTTACAGCTACACCAAGTCTACTGTAGTATATTCAGAACCTCAATATATGCAAGAAACTTGTTGCATTCACATCTGATTGAATACATCAACCAAAAACCAAAACTTAAACCTCAATTGGCAGAATTGAGTGTCCACTTTTTAAAGCACTTAACAATGTCCATTTCATCATGGGACTGAACTCAGAATGGTCCCCTGAGATCTTTTATGTTACACACAGACCATGCATAGAACATGGAATTTATCTGGGAAAATTAAATCCACTATAGTTTGAATAAGTACAGGAATACCCTGAATAGTACAGTTAATGTGTGCATGGAAAGTACTGTACTATATGAATCTGTACTGAATGGGAAATGTAATCAATACAAAATAAAGTATTTAATTTAAAGGATTTAATTTTCCCAAAAGAGTTCCCAGTAAAGCCTAAAGCTTAAGGGCCAAATTAAATAAAATAAATAGTCGAGCTTCACAATCATTCATGTCATTGTAAATTGAAAAATTTATTTATTTTATTAATATTAATAAAGGTTATTCTATTCTATTCTAAAGTACGGTAATTCATTCTCAGACATCAATAACATTATAAAAGTCAGACTTTTACATTAATTTAAACATTTTAATTGTGAAACAACTGCAGAGGTTAATAAATGCTTTCATTTTTCTAAATTTAATTTAAATATGTACGTAATAAAGTGCACTGCAAAAAATTATTTTTTTGAAAAATACTTCAACAATGATGTTTGAACACTTTTATTTTTCTTCTTATCAGCATACAATTCTCTGTAGCAGCAAATTGCATTTTCTAAGTCTCTCTGCACTTTCATGCTGCACTTGATGTTAGGCTCTCCATCCATAATTTTTTCTTTAAGATCTTCACACACCCGAAACATTTTTTCAAGTTCATCTATGGAGAAATCCTTTGATGATTTCTGATCTTCATTTTCTTCGCTTTTGTCCTCTTCTTCTTCGAGTGCATGCTGTTCTTCTAAATTGATGAGGTCATAATCACTAAGCTTTTCTAAATGTGATTCAAGCAACTCTCAAACATTAGCAGAATCTAAATCTTCACCTATTTATATTTAGCATGCATGCTTGGAAAAAAATATTTTTTTACAAAACTGAAAATTCATACTGGAGTATATCTGGACCAGTAATGAACAGGGTTTGGTGTTAAATTGTAAGCTGTACTATAGCGAATTCCGTACTGATCAACTCCATACTATGCTGGGTATTCCTGTAATGGTAAGTGACACATACTATAGTTTTTCTTTTTTCATGATGTTAGCCAGATGTGGGGAATGGGTCACTCGCAAAGAGGCCCCAAAATATAGCTTCCCTCACCAGCTATCTGCAAAGCAAAGAGGATTCAGCTTTGGGACAGGAACTAGGGGTTACAGCTATATTTTGGGGTTTCTTTGTGAGTGACCCATTGCCTACATCAGGCTAACATAATGAAAAAAACTATAGTATTTGTCACTTACCATTACTTATTCAAACTATAGTGGATTTAATTTTCCCAGAAGAGTTCTTTGTTCCATGCACAGTCTGTGTGTAACATATACTGTATATACATGCGAAACCCTTCGGCTAAATTATCCAGTGTCAGCCTCAGCCCCATTATGTCACCAAACACACGATAATGGAGGACCTAGCGGATAGTCAAAGTCGCAAATGTTAAGTTTGCGAATGTCAAGGGACAACTGTATATGCAGTATATATTAGGGTGGTCCAAAAAATTACAAGTTGGAATTTTAATTTAGACACACGTCGCCCTAATACCTTTACCCCAAACATGTCTTCAGGCAAAATTTCAGTTTCTTATCTCAATATTCAGGGGTCCCACAAAACTTCAACTTCCTAGTCATCACAAAAAATTGACACAATTATCTCAAATAAGCTCTCAGAAATGGAAAGGCATCATTGTAGATTCTAAGTTTATTTCAGGAAGACAGCTTTTGACATGGAGGGCATATCCTTCCTGTGCTGAGCTACAACTTTCAGGAGGTACTGCTTCTGGGTCTCATCCTTGGTGATGGATAAGTTGAATTGTGTGATCAGAGCAATACCCCTTTCAGCGCTGTCATTCACAACCTTCAGTGAAGCGACGGAGGCCATGAATTGTTGGTAGGTTTCATCTTTATTCCAAGAAGGTGGCGGCTTGACGAGGAAGGACTCCGACTCCTGATGACCATTCAGGAGAATGAGGTCAAAGATGTTCTTGGTCTTGGCAGTCACAAAGTCAGGAAGCGGTGTTTGAGGAGGAATCTCTTGCCATCAATTCTCTTCAGTCCCTTCCACTCTCTCTTCTTGAGATTTTCCACCATTGCAACTTTCTCCTCTTCTCCAATCTGGTCATCAAAGAATGCAAGACCGATCAATTCCTGAGACACATACCACAGGTGCCGTTTGAAGGCTGTGAGGGCAGTGTTCACCAGCTGACAATTCGGAATTCCACTCTCAAGATTCTTCATGAAATCCAAGTCATTTTTGGGGACATATGATGCGATCGTTGCTTGCTGCCAGTACCTGGTGTAGAACAGAGAAATGAAGAGGCTGAGATTCCACACCGAACACATTTCGTGAACAGTGAGGGTGAACTGCTCTCTGAAGAGGAAGATCTTCAGAGCATAAATGGCCTTTGCCATCCATCTGGCTTGGTGGAAGGCCCCAGGTGCCCTAATCTTCATACCTCCCTCTGGAATTTCCCCCAAGAAGATGTATGACAGGACAAGGAGTTCCTTGTAATCGTCCCTGAGGTGAGCCTTTGACTCAATTGCCACCTTCAGGTCCTTCAGCACCCTTTCTTTGAATCCTGCCAGGGGACCAGAGAATTCTTCCACGATATTCTCATCGTGCGTTGCTGGCTTCCAGCAGGTTCCATCAATGAATCTCCACTGCTCTTGGAACCGCATGAACAAGGGGATATTGGGGCTGCTGGATAGTCCGTACTCCTTCTTTAAGACATCAGAGAGAACAACTTCCAGGATATGGTGACAGCAAGCAATCCAAATAATCTCCCGGTTGATGGCAGCCTGTATATTCGTGCAAGCTCCCTCGGACAGACCAGTGTTTGAGGCCGAGGTGTCAAACACCAAGCCTCACACATGATCTATGAGGTTCCACTCCTGAAGAGCAGTGATGCAAGCATTCGACTGGTTCACACCTGTGCTGCTGCCAATCTTGGGGACCCCAAGAAGGATCTCTTGGTTGCCTCCTGTGACCAGGATGGCAATCCTGTCAACCTTCTCGGACTTGGACACATCAGGAAGAAGCTTCAAATCCCAGTGGAGGAGGAGTGGGGTTTTGGGAGGGAGGTTCAGGTTCTTATTTGTCTTTGTGAATGCTTCCCTATTGGCCATCCTGTTTCGTTGAATTGAACTTCATGAGAGCATCATCTTCTTCAGGTTCTGCCCTGATGCCTTTGCCAGGGTTTCCAAAAGGCCCATGGTGGCCCTGTCGGAGATGTTGAACCGATCCATGGCTGCAGTCACTTTTGGGCTGAGCAGAACACGTCAATTCTCCTTCCTTCGTTGCAGTGACCTGCCATCTTTGAGTGTAAACTTGGCATCATTCTCTTCTGTATCTCTTTCTGAGGAGGAAGGCAGTGCCATCTGCGAGGAATCAGAGACTTCAATAATGCCTTCTCATTTTCACTTCTCTCCTTCTGTTGCTTAATCACCTCCTCTCATTTCCTCTTTTCCGCGCTGACTTTGGTGTGAATAACATCAATCCCGGTCATGGAGGATGATGTTCAATCTTCCCTTTGGCTCACCAGGAAGGCCTTATCCTCTTCATTTGACATGATAATCATCGCATCCTTGTGAGCCACATCAAAGAGATCCTCGAGCTGGTCCCGGAACATTGCCTCTTGAGTATGACAGGTCTTGGAGTCTCGATTGCGGTTTTTCTTGAGCTTGTCATACTCATCAATCATTTTCAAAAGTTTGGCTTTGCTGTAAGCCAGGGTTGATGTTGGAATTTTAGCCTTTTCCCATATTTCTAGCACTGCTTGAATAGATGCTTTCGCAGCATCTGCTTTCATTTGCTTCATGACAGAGTGATGGAAGTAATATTTCTTAAGCACTTGGCCTCTGGAAGGCAATCAAGCACCAGTGATATCTGGGTCTGGGTGGCCAACAAGCCAAAAGGCTGGCCCACTTCGTGTCACCATATCCATTATCCAATCAAAAACACTACCTGTGGACACAAAAAAACAGAAATTAGGTCTCATAAGCATAACTATAGAAAGATATAGGCTACAACTAATAATTTTCAAAGAATTAAAGGAAATTGGCTGTTATGCTAGAATTTTATGAGACTAAAATAACTAAACATTTTGCGGGACCCCTAATCATCATCCAATTTTCTTTAAATTTTATACAAAGCTATTGTACATGAAGTGCAACGAGGGCACCATGTGCTCGCTAGGTTCAGACAACTTTCAAATTTGTACCCTAAATTTGGACCACCCTAATATATATATATATATAGTACTAACTATTTTGTTTGCTAGGTGTATTAATTATGCAGAGGTACCAGATGAATGGAAGAAAGCAAATGTAGTACTAACCATTTACAAAAAGGGGAGTAAGGGGGGGAGGTAGGAAATTATAGGCCTGTTAGTTTAACATCATTGACAGGAATGATACTAGAAAGAATTATATTCATTTGGAAAATTTTAACCTCATTTCAAGTTCCCAACATGGATTTAGATCAGGAAGGTCTTGTTTGTCTAATCTCTTGACCTTTTAGAATTTGTATCTGAACAGGTAAATAATGGAAATGATTAGATGTTATTTATTTGGATTTTAGTAAAGTATTTGACAAGGTTACACATACGAGACATCTATATAAATTAAAAACTCATGGGATATTGGGGTCAGTTAAAAATTGGGTAGAAAAATGATTAGAAGACAGAGAACAGAGAGTAATTCTAAATGGCCACGAGTCTAGGAGATTTTAACCTGCCTCATATATACTGGAGCCTTTTAGAAGGAAATAATAGGGAAGGTAACATCTCCATTTTGATGCAGGCTGAGTGATACCAATCATCACGACTCTCACATACTATAAGCCTTGTCCCCTTCCCTAACTTCCTTCTTACAGTCATAGTTTAAAATCATCTTAAATACTATTAATTCATTTAAAAGCTTTAAAGTCAAAGTTAGATTATTCCTTGGATGGAATGAGCTAATGGGGGCTAAGGCTGGTCAACCCAAAAGACTGGGACTGCGCTGAATGAACCCCTAGCTCTCTCTAAATACTAAATTAAATTTAGCTTAAAATTTAGGAATAGAGCTATTTATGCTTTAATAATCCCAATAAAGTAAAATCTACAGAATTAATACAATAACACTGCCCAACAAAAAAAAATTTTTTGCTGCTGATTTAATTCTAAGACCTGTTTCTGGATAATATTGATGTGCTGATTTCAAAAATCACCTTAGATTTTGTCCATCTCATCAGGTTTTCGTGCAATGCAATATGCCTATTTTGGGTGATCCATGAAGGGTGCTTATCAAAATTGATGATTTTTGAGACCTGTTAACAGCTGTTTTGCTGTTAAAATTTTATCTGTGGAATACGCAAATCTGTGCATTAAATCTAAAGGTCATGTACAACATATTAAAATCTTGGGTATCTGTGATTTCCCCAGGTGTGAGTGTGACATCATGATCTGAGAGATTTCCCATTGGTGGAGTGAGAGCAGCCGGTTCCGCTAGTGACGTTACTTGTAAACTTTCAGCAGTTGGGTTAAAACATGAGCATTAAAGTTCACTATCTCAACAGTCATCTGGATAAATTTCCAGAAAATCTTGGTGATGTTAGTGAAGAGCAAGGTGAAAGGTTCCACCAAGATATCAAAGTGATGGAAGAACGATACCAAGGAAGGGATACCCACATGATGGCTGACTACTGCTGGAGCCTGCAAAGAGATTGTCTTGACATCTCTCATTCTAGGAAGTCCTATAAGAGAAAATTTATCAGCACTGAAAAGTAAGAAAACAAGAAAAAGACAATGTTAAGAAAACTGGTCCCGTGCTTGCTTTAATATGGATTCATTTTTTGCTTATTTAAACACTTTTAATCACTTTATGTGTCAATATTACCATTGTATATTAAAGTTCACTCCCTGCACAATTGTTTACTTTTCCATGCTGATTCTGAGTATGTAAAAACTTATTTTTTGAAAAGAAAAAAAATTGGGCATAACCCTGCCAAAATGCGATCTCCAAAATATCCATATTTGATTGCTCAAAAACATGACGTGATAGGCAAAAACTAAGGTGATTTTTGAAATCAGCACACCAAAGTTACCTAAAAACAGGTGTTAGAATTAAATCAGCAAAATTGGTGTTGGGCAGTGTAATCAGCTAATACTGTATACAGAAAAGGACCACTCCTAGGTTCAGATAATTGACTATACTTTTTTAGACCAGTTTTGACAATGATTTCAAATATGATTTTTTTTTTATGCAGGAAGGAGGCGCCAAGGGCAAATGCCCGCAAAAGCACCCCTCCCATAGAAGAAGAAGAGCCAAAGTCGAGGCCCAAGGTTTTTGAGATGCCTAGATACTCTGCATTTGAAAGATGGGAGGTCATAGACAGGAGGAAAGATGGATTGAGGAAGATTGTTCCAGAATTGACCAGTTGAGTAGATGAAAGACTGAAAATACTGATTAACCCTCGCATTAGATAGTTGGACAGAAAAGGAATGAGAAAGTTTGGTACTGTATGCTCTCCTTAAAGGAGTGATGAGGCATGCAGTTAGAGAGTTCAGAAGAGCAATGTCCAGTATGACAGCGATAGTAAAGAGGGAGAGATTGAAGATGATCAGTAAGAGGAAGGGAAATGATGAGATGAAAAGCCTTTGATTCCACCTGGAATCCATACAGAGGCAAACAAGACCCCTGTACAGAGACAGCAACTGAGTGGGGGTGAAGAAACCGTGGAGGCAGTACAACACACCTAATCTCTTAGAAGCTGTTCTAGAAAGAGAGTACACATGATCTTTTCAGGAAAGATCACGAGAAAAAGAAATGCCAAAATTGTTAAAAGAGGAAGGATTGAGTTGTGTATTGTTGAAGATAAGGGGATAGTCTCGTGGAAGATTGTGACGAGCAAGATGGAGGAACTGAGTTTTTGAGGCATTGAAAGCCACAAGGTTTTCTGTGCCCCAATCAGATATAGCAGAAATATCAGAGGTCAGGTGTCCCATCACCATCCCATGCAAATCATGAAGCAACTGTTGTGAAGGACACTTTGGGAAGCAGTTGGAGAAGTGAAGAGTGGAATCATCGGCATAGGAGTGAATAGGACAAGCAGTGCAAATTAAAAGATCATTAATAAATAAAAGGAAAAGAGTGGGTTACAGGACAGAACCCTGAGGAACACCACTGTTAATAGCTTTAGGAGAAGAACATTGGCCATCTACAACTGCAGCTATTGATCAGCCAGAAAAGAAATTAGAGATGAAGGCACAAATAGAAGGATAGTCATTTCTTGTGTAAATACTCAGTTTTTGAGTTATGCCCTGTACATTTTTTTGGCTCTGGTCTCTGGAAACTGAAAATAAAGTTTACCATAAGACTCTTTACATTTTTTAAACAACTTTTATTAAGTACAATATGAAGGCAAATGCCGATTAAAGCTATAAAATTAATGTTAAATTATTTTTTTGAGCGATAAAATCGCGGATCATGTTTTTGGGAGTGATAAAATGGCTGATCCCACAAAGGTTAGAAAGGTACCACTAACAAAATTGGGGGCTTTGACCTGAACTCATAAGATTTTAGTGTCACGATGGCGTTGGTTGTAATTATTCACTGTTTAACTTCATGCAAATTTTTGATGATGAAGAGGCTGCATTTAATTTTTATGTAGAACACAGTGTACTGCTAAAAGAATTTATTTGCCCTAAGAAAAACAAGGAAGGTATTGTTTGTTAGGTAGGTTAGGTTAGGTTAGTATAGTTTTACGGTATATATAATATATACAGTGAATATATATATAGTGTTCGTTTTACTACATATATATAAATGTATATATATACCTTTTAGGTCACTCATGTTGGCTGTTTCTACAATTTCCATAATTTATACCGTATATCAATGGATTCATTTTTATATCGCGAATGCGTCCTAGATAGTCTCTACTGAAGGAATTACCCGCATTTTATGGCATTTTTTCACACTTATACCCCAAAACAAACTTTGTGTCCTAACTTAGTTTTGGGCTAGTTCCCTCACTTGAGACTATCCAAATCGCATTCCTGGTGTAATAACGAATCCATTGATCTATAAATTATGGGAATTGAAGAGACCGGAGTGATAGTAAAAAATTACCGAAGACATTCTATGACAATTTAACATATAAATTTGTATTCAGGACACCTTGAAACCTCAGGGAAACTGATAAAAATCAAGGAAATATGATAATTATTTTTTACAAAAAAAAAAATTTTAGACGTAAAAAGCAGCCATTATAGGCCATTGACCGAGTGTTTACCTCTTTCCACTGTTAAAATTCTGCCAGTCCTCGTCCTCTCCAGTTTTATGGGGGGCCATCTCATGGCAAAATTAGGAAACATAGGTCAAATCAGCCAATTAAATCTGGTTTTCGTTTCACGTGACCTTATCCAACCAATCAGAGACGTGCATTTTGAATCTCTCATAATGCTGCTCATTCCAAAATGCTTTTTCAGTTTGCTTTTCACTATGGTTTGTGGAGGTTGTGATTTGGATTACTATCAATTAATATAAGATATTTATAAAAAAGAAGACTGTACTGAAGTTTTCTTTACCAGAGACGCAACAACTCTTGTTCGCCTGATCCAGCAATATATTAGGTCTGGGACTACAATCTATTCTGACGAGTGGCGTGCATATTCTCAACTCAGAAATCTAGGCTACATTCACCAGACAGTCAATCATTTACAGCAGTTCGTGGAAGACACCATTCACATTCAAAATATTGAGCGTTGTTGGAAAGACGTGAAGAGCCGGATATTACGGTCTAGCAACAAAACCCAATCCTATTCGAAGTATCTTGCATGGTACTTGTTTAACCATGAATATCCCCTCTCAACAACGTCTCCACAAATTCCTGTTTGTCACCGCTGATTTGTACAAACACCCCAATGCTGCTATTTAAGGTAAGAAATTGCGAAAAAATGTGAGTTAGGTTAGGTCTGAACCAAAACATATTTTTCTGGTATTTTTTGGTGTGATTTGTTCAAATCTGAACTTTGTTTCTTTGGGAAATGAGCCATTTTTGAGAAATTTTCAATTTTAAAATTTCTAAAAAATGGCTCATTTCCCAAAGAAACGAAGTTCAGATTTCAGCAAATCACACCAAAAAACACCAGAAAAATATGTTTTGGTTCAGAAAGGAGAAAAAGCACAAACAAATAATTACCCAAACGCCCTCATCACCGGAAATATTTTGCGTGGTACTTGTTCCTAGCAGAACATACCAATGAGTCCACAAAATTGCATCACTTCCTGACTGCAATTGCAGAACTCTACCATCCGCAATAAGGTAAGGTATTGTGTATAATTTAGGTCTTGGGGGGGGGAGCCCCCATAAAGATCACACAGTATTATTCTACTATTACACCCGTCTAACGTCCAGCAATTATTATATGTTCATTAAGTAGATTTTTTAATTGTAAGACACTTTCCTTCTATAGCGTTTCCATTGCAAATGCTTCGTTTTTGAGATATAAAAATTTTTTTGGTGTGTATCTAGTGTGTGTTCGTACGTTCATTTGTGTGTTTGTTTGTGTCTTCATGCGTTCGTTTGTGTGTTCATTTGTGTGTTCGTTACATGTCTGCCTAATCACTGCGCTCCATCCATTTCGAATTTAAATTACTTTCGTACCAAAATGGAACACTCATTCCACTCATTCAGAAGTACATTAGGCCTGGCTCTGTGATTTATAGTGATTCCTTAGCTGCCTACAAGACTATAAGTGATTTAGGTTAGGATAGGTTAGGTTAGGTTAGGTCAGGTCAATTTTGAAGGTGAAATTTGTTTTTCCTATGGTTTTTGATGTTTTAAACGAATCTGACCTTCAAAACCGTGGAAATGACTCTTTTTCGATTGCCGGCTAGGGGGAGAGGGGTTATCTCAAAAACGAGTCATTTCCGACAGTTTTGAAGGTCAGATTCATTCAAAACACATCAAAAACCATAGTAAAAACATAAATTTCACCTCGAAAGGGAGACGGGTGTAATACTGTACATTTACCGATCACGCATCACAAACTGATCAGTCCTAATGACAAGTATAAACTTTTCAGTATTATTCTACTATTACACCCGTCTAATGTCCAGCAATTATATGTTCATTAAGTAGATTTTTTAATTCTAAGACACTTTCCTTCTATAGCATTTCCGTCGCAAATGCTTCGTTTTCGAGATATAAACATTTTTTTGGTGTGTATCTAGTGTGTGTTCGTACGTTCGTTTGTGCATTCGTTACATGTCTGCCCAATCACTGCGCTCCATCCATTTCGAATTTCTTTCGTACCGGAATGGAACACTCATTCCACTCATTCAGAAGTACATTAGGCCTGGCTCTGTGATTTATAGTGATTCCTGGGCTGCCTACAAGACTATAAGTGATTTAGGTCAGGATAGGTTAGGTTAGGTCAATTTTGAAGGTGAAATTTATGTTTTTCCTATGGTTTTTGATGTTTTAAACGAATCTGACCTTCAAACCCGTCGGAAATGACTCATTTTCGATTGCCAGCTAGGGGGGGGGGGGGGGGGGGGTCTCAAAAAAGAGTAATTTCCGAGTTTTGAAGGTCAGATTCATTCAAAACACATCAAAAACCATAGGAAAAACATAAATTTCACCTCGAAAGGGAGACGGGTGTAATACTGTATATTTACCAACTTTTCTGGTTAATTTTGAGGTGTTTTGTATGAAACTGCCATCCGCTTCCTATGCAAATGCGTAGTTTTTGAGATGACAATATCTCGAAAACTACGCATTTGCACGGGAAACGGATGACAGATTCGTGCAAAACACCTCAAAATTGACCAGAAAAGTTTCTCATCATAAAAATAGACAGTGTAAAAATGAATAATTATTGGCAGTTTTTACATAGTGGAGCCACCTCGATGGGCCAAAGTAGCCCCTAGTATGCCCACTATAAAAATTGGTTAATATTCGTTTTTTGACCCAGTCACACCCAGCTATAACAGCAATATATATTGAATAACCAATCAAAGCTGAATAAGAAAATATATATATTATCTTGTGCAAATTTGTATAAAATGTACTTTTTTAAAAAATATATGGTAAATATGGATATTACGGCCTCCACCCAATTTTGATGCCAAAATATATTTTCCTAGTAGTGTATGATGTGCTTTGTTCAAATCTGGCCTTCATTTTATGTGGAAATGAACCAATCAAAAGTTATGAGACTTCAAAGTTTTAACATATTTTGGTTCATTTCCCCATAAAATGAAGGCCAGATTTTAACATTGCACATCAAATACTACTAGAAAAATGGGTTATTATATATTTTATCACACTCAGTCATTTTACATACCAAAATACATTTTTCTAGTAGTATTTGATGTGATTTGTTCAAATATGACCTCCATTTCCTTCGGAAATGAGATCCAACAAAGTTATAGTACTTTGAAGTTTGGCTCATTTTTAAGGGAAATGGAAGTCAAAATCTAAGCAAAACACATCAAATATTACTAGAAAAATGTATTTGGTATTAATTAACCTAACCTAACCTTACCTAACCTAACCTTACCTAACCTAACCTAACCTAACCCTGGCTAAACGAGCCTAACCCTGGCTAAACGAACTCTCGTCTGTATCCACCACCTAATCCATAATAAGGTAATACTCTAGGCTCGTTTAGCCAGGGTTAGGCTCATTTAGCCAGGGTTAGGATCGTTCAGCCAGGGTTAGGATCGTTCAGCCAGGGTTAGGCTCGTTTAGCCAGGGTTTGGCTCGTTTAGCTAGGGTTAGGCTCGTTTAGCCAGGGTTAGGCTCATTTAGCCAGGGTTAGGCTCATTTAGCCAGGGTTAGGCTCGTTTAGCCAGGGTTAGGCTCGTTTAGCCAGGGTTAGGTTAGGTAAGGTTAGGTTAATTAATATCAAAATACATTTTTCTGGTAATATTTGATGTGTTTTGCTTAGATTTTGACTTCCATTTCCCTTGAAAATGAGCCAAACTTCAAAGTACTATAACTTTGTTGGATCTCATTTCCGACGGAAATGGAGGTCATATTTGAACAAATCACATCAAATACTACTAGAAAAATGTATTTTGGTGTGTAAAATGACTGTGTGATAAAATACATAATAACCGAAAAATGCATTCCAGTGTCCAAATTGCTAGAGAACCTACCTAACCTAATCACTATTGTTAATTTCCATAATAACATCTTCAAAATACATCTCACATCCTTCACACGCCATATTGGAAAATCAACTAATGAAGAAAACAGAAAACAGTATACCTCATTTTTTGTTTTTTTCCACCCAAATAGATATACTTATGATGACATCATTCAAAAAATTGAGTTACGAAAATAATTTCTTTAAAAGCCTATAACATTATAAATACGCAATTGCACAAATAATAACATATACCATTAGACTCCTAAAATTATGCTGAAACGTTTGATAATAGCCAGTATTGTCAACTTGGTAGAGGCTGATGAAGAAAATGGAAAACACTAACTCATTTTTTATTTTTTTCCACCCAAGTAGATACACTTATGATGACGTCATTCAAAAAATGGAGTTAAGAAAATAATTTCTTTAAAAGCCTATAATATTATAAATACGCAATTGCACAAATAATAACATATACCATTAGACTCCTAAAATTATGCTGAAACGTTTGATAATAGCCAGTATTGTCAACTTGGTGAAGGCCATAATATCCATATTTACCAAATATATTTTCTACTTTCTAATATGTATGTATATAAATTTCGGTTGGTTCGTTTATTTGGGCTACCTTTTTTGGAGATTTTTCTTGGCTTTTTTTGGCTACTTGGTTTTTTTTGGCTACTTTTTCTTGCTTTGACTACTTCTTTCTGTTTCTGGTTAGTGTGGTAATTTTCATTCTACTGGTATGACGTGTCAATCTTGTGAACTTGATTTCGAAGACCTAATCCACCTTGTTGGCCTCGATGAAGATAAAAGTTTAGATTTTTTTTCCAATCACGGCATAATTCCAACATCTATGATTTGCCCTAAATGTAATACTGCCTATATTTTAAGACAAGACTCGAAGGTGTTTAGGTGCCGTAAAAAAAATGGAAGGATGTGAAATCGTGGGTTTTACGTGCTGGGAATAGACGTCCACATTACTGGAAATATTTCGCACGATACTTGTTCTGGCAGAACATCCTGACGATTCTACAGTTCTGCATCACTTCCTTACTGCAATTGCAGAACTATATCCTCCAAAATAAGGTGACTGGTTAGGTTAGGCTAAGTTAGGTTAGGTTGTGTTTAGCACGAATGCAAACTTTTCTGGTTGATTTTGAGGTGTTTTTCATGAATCTGCCATCCGTTTCCTGTGCAAATGCGGTTTTCGAGATGACGATATCTCGAAAACTACGCATTTGCACAGGAAACGGATGGCAGATTCGTGCAGAGCACCTCCAAATTGACCAGAAACGTTTGCTCTCATTATAAAAGAGACACGGTCAAAAAACGGATAATTACCTAAAAATTTCTTGTTCTTAACACTAAGCTTAAACTGAACTTCACTTGAGCCTACACCTCTGTCACTAACACGTTATGTTCCATATCTACCAATGATATACTGGTTGTCTCACAACTCTCTAACTAGGCTTACGCCGGCCTGCGATTTAACAGTACATTCACACAGCCATCCAATTTCCCTTGGTAGCTAATTGTTAGGCCTAGTAAACCAGAATCTTTTTGTTCCTTCATATACCATTTCTTAGCCTATGGGCAAACATAAGCTGAACAAAACAACCAAACCTAGGACTAAATTCTCAAATGACAAACGGTACTCTACATAGATCTTATCATTGATCTAAGTTATACCCCTAGAGTTAGCGTACGACCAACAGTTAGGCCCAATCAAAATAATTTAGCATAGGCCTGTGATGTATTGGGGTGTGATAAAATGTCGGAGGCCTAAGCCTTTTCAACGGCGCCTCCTGATGTCTTCATCCTCTGTGCTGTGCTCTAACCATTTGATATCGTATTTTCCAGCATTTATATATTATGTTTTTTGTGGTCTATATTTTCCTTCCCAAAGATAAACCCCCAATAATCTCCTCTTTGTCTGCCTTAAACGGCTGTTGTAATTCGATGGCTTTTACTCTCTCCTCCCTGTATGCACTACAGTCCAACAAGAAATGCTCCAGGTCTTCTTTTTCGTGTGCACACATGGGGCATTTGGTGTCCCCTCCCATATATCTATTTCTGTCATTAAGTTCCAAATTATTTGCCCTACATCTGTACAATATGGTTGAGGCTGGGGGTTATCATATATATCCTCCGTGCATGGCCGTAACTACCTATGAGGTCACCGAGGTCCTGACCTCGGTAATTATTTCCTAAAACAAAAAAAAAAGAGACTGAACCGTTCTCCGTGTATGAAACGCATATTACCGCTTTTCTTTTGAAAAGAGGGAGTGTCGAGCGTTTTGTGTTTTGTGTTTAGTGTATAGTGTATAGCTTGGGTTGTGTTTGTAGATGTCATTTTGGTCTGAATTTTGCTCGTCCCGCCGCGCTCGAAAAAAATCTGGACCTCACTAATTTCTAAACCCTAGTTACGGCCCTGCCTCCGTGCCTCCAATGCTTCTTTTCCATTTCCTATACAATTTTAAACTTTCCTTTCCATCCATATCTTTCCTCCATTGGTCTTCATATCAGGTACGTATTTTGTTTGCCCGTTCCTGTTTTTTGCAATCTTTTAGGTATTTTATATTTATTCTGAAGTCAATCATATATCCTTCAACCTCCTTCATCCATTTCCCTCTTGTTTCTTCTTTTACTTTACTAAATATTTCACCTGCCAACCTTCCTGTGCCATTTTTCAAGATACGTTTTACATAGTTGAGCTTTCCTTTCATTATTCTCGTTCTCATCATTGATGCCCCTATTTCTCCCCTCAAACCACTCACAGCCACGCTTCTTCCAGCTGATAGTATTGTTCTGTATACTCCATTCTCATATTTTCATATTTCTGTAGCTGTTGAATTTCTGTTTTGTTTAGTTCTATAATATTTGTTCCATATAGTATTGATGGCAGCGCCAAGCATTTCCAGAACGCCTTACCTACAACCAGTTTGTTACAACTCTTTTCTATTACTGAGTAGGTCATATTTGTCATTTTCTGTGCTTTTTGTAACATCAGTTCTTTTTGCTTTTGGAAACAATTCCGTGTATTATTAATTGTTATGCCCAGATATTTTATTGAATCTACCACTTTAATTCCCTCTATCTGCTCTGGTGCTCCTTTTTTGTTGAATATCATAAAATTACTCTTATTTTTTTTAATCTCCAAGCCATATGTCCTTCCTATTTGTATTACTTTTTTGACATTTCCCCTTCCCTCATCTGTTGACACTGATAGCTGTAATCCAGCATCCGCAAAAAATAATCTATGTATTTTAAATTTCTCATCTTTATATCCTATATCTTCGTTATCCAACTTCTCCAGGATCTGGTATGTCACCAACTTGAATAGAGTTGTTATTTTTTTTCTATTTTATTGGGTTCAGAATCTCAGCTGAGCCGTGAACGGCCAAGCTCTGAAGGGCCAGTTTAACCTACAACCCAAGTTAAGCTATACTCAAAACTTACGGACTTGGAAGTCCTATTAGGTCCTACCTCAGGGTTGCTGACTCGATGTGGGCCTACCTTAGGCCTCAGTTGCATAAAATTAAGATAAAAAACAAAAGGGGCACTATTTATGGTCTTCTTTCTAAACCTTGCAAGAACAATACAACCTGCACTGTTGCACGGTGCAACAATCTTGTATCTAAACAACCAAACTGAATTGCAAGAGAGCTCTCTATAAGACCACACCCTGTAAGTGCCGCATTCAATAACGAGTAGGAAGGACGCGCAGCGCCCAAAAAAAATGATGCCACAAGAGTGCCCAAACAATGATGCCACAAGAGCCCAAAAATGCTAGCTCTAATTAAGTGAATTTTTCACTAACTTACAATTATGAGATGGATATATATACACCTTAACTTAATATATACAAGCAATGCTGCATCAATCAGCTTAGTCATCATATCGCCTTGGGACAACAATGGTCTTCCTCTTCTAGATTTTCTAACGCTCCCCACCGAAGAGGTATTGTTGTCATTACCTTCTGCAAATTTAGCCAAGCCTTCTCCATGAGGCTGTAACTCAAATGTTTCATCTTGACTATCTGTTTTTTGCTGATTTCTAAAGCATAGAGTTTTTGTATAGGTCTCTTTAATTTTCCTCCTGAAGTCTTTACCAGTGCAGACCTAACTAAATTTTGCGAACAAACAACTCTTCAATTATGCCAAGCTTCCAGCATTGCCTTGGTCTTTCATCCCAATCATTACCATTTCCTACCTTGATGCAATTTGCATTGGAGCCCTTTACATTGCCTGATGGGTAATAATTGAATTCTGGCAAGTATTCCATCTGCCACCTCTTCCATAACTGATCTTGTAGCTCTTCAAGGTACTTGAACCTTCTGGTTAACTCTCCTTGAGTGCTCTGGATAGGCTGCAAGCCTTCTGGCAAACTGGTTTGATATTAATCATTTACCACAAAGAAAATGATTTGGTGTCAATGGCTCTGCATCCTGCATACTATTATAAACAAAAGTGATAGGCCTACTGTTCACCATTGCTTCTACTTCACACAAAACAGTGCAGACTTCTTCTTTGCTCAAATGAAATTAGCTAAAAGTTTCTTTAATGGACACTTTACACTTCTCACTAGCCTTTCCCAAAATCCTCCCCACCATGGTGCTCTCTCAACAATAAACTCCCACTGTACCCCTTGGTGTGAAAAGTAGGATTGGAATCCTTCCTCTTTTAGCAAGGACCAAACTTCTTGGAGTTCTTTTGCAGCCTTTTTGAAGGTTTTTGCATTATCCGATATGATTCTATTTGGGAAACCCCTTCTGTTCACAAATCTTTTAAAGGCCAAAAGAAATACATCACTACTTAAGTTGCTTACCAACTCCAAATGGATTGCTCTGGTGGTAGCACATGTGAAAAGACATATATAACCTTTGTTAGACTCCCCTTGCTCATACACATAGACTGGACCTGCGAATTCTACTCCCACTACATCAAATGGGGCAGTATAGACACACCGTTCTCTTGGAAGTGGAGCCACCTTTTCATAATAAGGCTTTGCACTCCAACGCTTGCAAACCACCATTTATCCAAGACCCTTTTACTACTTGTCTAATTTTGGGAATCCAAAACTGTTGTCTGATTTCTATTATTACTTCTCTAATTCCAGCATGTAACAACTTATGATGCGTATCCAGGATCAAAAGTTCCACAAAGTGCCCCCCAGAAGGTAGCAAAATTGAATGTTTTTGCTCCTCTGGAAGCCCAGAAAACTGTACTCTACCTCTTATTCTCAATAAGTCCTAATCTAAAAACACATCCAAACCCTTGAGAGCAGAATGTGTTGGCAGAACCTGTAATGGACTGCTGGTGAGCAATTCCCTCTCTTCACCAAATTTTTCCTTCTGCACATATACCACCTATTGCCTGGCTTGCTGAATCTCCTTACTGTTCAGAATTCCTTCCCTTCTTGTTTCTCCCTTAATGTTGTTTGCAAATCTATATACCCATGCTGTCACTCTTAACAACCTTTTCAGACTGCTAATGTCCTCAAGCCTCAATATGGGGTCCTGCTGCATAACTTGACAACTGTTCACAGTGCATTTTCTCATCTCACTCACCCATTCTTCTTAGCCTGGCATTCTCCTACAATAGGCTGATTAGAAGGCCAGTTTTCACTTCCAAGTTTTAGCCACTCTGGCCCATTCCACCACAAACTTGACTGTGCAAAATCTTTCACTGAAATTCCTTGTGTTGGTAAATCAGCTGGGTTTTGGGTGCCTGGACAATGCTTCCATTGCTTGGGATCTGTGTGTGCTTGAATTTCCTCCACCTTATTGGCAACAAATGGTTTCCATTTCCTTGCCTGGCTTCTTAACCAGTGCCAAACTATAGTGGAGTCTGTCCAATAACAGCTTGGAATTTCATAAGGGCCAAAGACTTTTGCACTGTAACTGCAAGCCGACTAGCAATAACTACACCCATCAATTCCAACCTTGGAATAGAAAGCCTTTTCAAAGGTGCTACTCTCCTCTTGCAGCAACCAACCTGCAACTTACTTCCTCTTTGAATGTGCCTCTTATATAAATACAAGTTGCATAGGCTTCCTCACTTGCATCACAAAAGATGTGCAGCTCCAAATTGTCTGGACTATTGTTCAACTCTCCAATTACCATCTTGGGATTTCAATGTCTCCAAGATGTGCCAATTCTTTGAACCAATATTTCCACCTTACCACCATATGATCAGATAACTCTTGGTCCCAACCAAGTCCAATTTCCCAGAGGCTCTGAAACCAAATTTTTACTTTATCACAAATGGAGCCAGGAATCCAAGAGGATCAAAGACCTTTGAAGCCAAACTAAGAGATGTACGTTTTGTCCACCTTATCTCATTCTCAGCCAGCTCTACTAAAGATTTCCCATTGAAGGTAAACAAATCCTCTCCTTGCTGCCAAACAATGCCTAGCACCTTTGTGTCTATTGCCCACAACTCCTTAATACTAGAATCCTCAATACTTTCTGCTGCATCAGGTACTACACAGGACTGACTCATAAACTGTTGTAACTGAGAATGATTGGTCTGCCATTTTCTAAGCTCCATGCCAGCCTCCCTCATTATAGCCTCGCCTCCATCAATATCTGTTTAGCCATTTCTGTATTATCCACGGAACACAGCAAATCATCAACATAAAAATTTTTCCTTATGTGTTCAATAGTGTTAGGGTAGACTTCAGAATATTTCTTAAAATGGTACTGCATAGTAGCTGCCAGCAGAAATGGACTAGAGCTGAGGCCAAACAACACTGACTTCATTCTATATGCTTGAACCTTAGGTTTTTTCCAACAAGTCTTTCGTATCCACCCACAGATACCTTACTGCATCTCTGTCCTCTGGTTTTAACTTTATCCGCAAAGAGGCTTGCTTCACATCTGCAGTCAATGCTACTCTACCAAACCTGAATCTCAGTAACAAGGAAAATAAATCTGCATTTAAATTTGGCCCAGCATCCAAACAGTCGTTCAAGGACACACCACCTTTGTCCTTGGCTGAGCCATCAAAAACTACCCTCAGTTTGGTGGTAGTTTTGTCTCGCCGTACCACTGCACGGTGTGGCAGATAATGTGCCTCCTGGCTCACCAGCTCACCTTGCATCCTTTCAGCATAGCCCTTGTAAGGGTCTTATTTATTATTATAGACCTTTACGTAAATAAATTAATTAACTGCCAGGGTCACCAGCGCCCAAATACTAGATTGGCATCCAGCACTGCAGCGCAAAATAATTTTAATAAAAAAGGAAGGATGATTATAAAATCGTCAATATGAATTTTGTATTTTATTGACAAAATTAATAAACTATGTGCAACAATTATTTGTAAATGCAAAGGGGATGTTTACCCGTAACAACTTTGATTGACATATAAATGCGAAATTAAATAATGGCACCGTTAACATGCAACTAATATTAGTCTAATATTATTTACATTTATTATTATTTACATTTATTATTATTTACATACTATTATTTACAAATATTAGTTGTATGTTAACGGTGCCATTATTTAATTTCGCATTTATATGTCAATCAAAGTTGTTACGGGTAAACATCCCCTTTGCATTTACAAATAATTGTTGCACATAGTTTATTAATTGTTGTCAATAAAATACAAAATTCATGTTGACGATTTTTATAATCAATCCTTCCTTTTTTATTAAAATTATTTTTGCGCTGCAGTGCTGGATGCCAATCTAGTATTTGGGCGCTGGTGACCCTGGCAGTTAATTAATTTATTTACGTAAAGGTCTATAATAAAATAAGACCCTTACAAATAGCCACAATTACAACCTTGTCACGAAGAAATTTTGCTTGCTGGCGCCGTGCTTGGATTTTATATCACAATCCTTCCCTTTTTATTAAAATTATTTTTGCGCTGCAGTGCTGGATGCCAATCCAGTATGTGGGCGCTGGTGACCCTGGCATTTAATTAATTTATTTACGTAAAGGTCTATAATAATAATATAAGACCCTTACACCCTCCCTTACATAGCTTAGGATGGCCTCATTGTATTCAATTAACAACTCATTTTTTCTTAGCCTGTACAATGAAGTCTCCAACTTCCTATTAGCTAGCTGAAGGTTTGAACTGGATTTGCAAGAATCCTTCCAAGGGAGGCCAACTTCACAGCAACCATCTCTAAACCCAATCCCTTTTTCAAATTGCTTTAAAACATCACTGTTCACTGGACTCGCGTGCTTCTCCTGTTTGTCCTTTATACCAATAGATTCAAGTTCCCAAAAGGTTTTCAAATGCCTTTCCAAACCATGGCTGTTCTCCTCAATCTTAACAAAAGGAGCTTTAACCTCCATTTCATTGCAATAGCTACCATGTAGCATCCAACCGAGCTTACTTTCAATAGCTACCGGACCTCGAGATGTGCGGACAATATTACCAGTGATGAAGTCCCAATAATAGTCAGCTCCAATCAAAAGACTAATATCTTCTGTTCCTTCAAACTTATCATTGCCCAAATTAATTCCTTTAACTTGCAATTCTTGGACACATGCCATATCTAAACAAGTAGTGATTGGAGCACAAAGTTCCTCAATCTCTACAGCTTGGACCTTGATAGTGGGACTTTGTGGTAACAACCCCTTAACCAGAACTTCTACCTTCTTAACTTTGGTTCGGTTTTGAACGGAACCCCCAAACCCAGAAATTCTTAAATTTTCCCTCTTAAGTTCTTTAAACTTCAATTTTCTGGAAATTCTGGTCTTAATAAAGTTACACTGGCTACCACTATCAAACAACACTCTTACAGTAGCTTCTCCATCATTCCCAATTAATAATGCTGCAGCTGTTTGCAATAATCCCCCTTTACTTTTACTCCCTTTCATAGCAGTGGCATGTGCCACTGGTGTCTCTATTTCTGGGGTAGGCCTACTAGGAGTGTTTTCACACAATAATGGCTGATGCCAGCCATAGTATTTTTTGCACAAAATTTTAAACTTACAAAACCTTCCTCTGTGACCTTTCAAAAACATTTAAAACATGCTGTGGACTTAGTTACCCTGTCCTTTCTCTCCTCAAAAGGCAAAGCCACAGCCACCTCACATTTATATGACATGTGGTTGCCTTCGCAAAATATGCATTCCTCGATTCCCTTTAATTTATTCTCAGAGGATGCATGTAGAGTTGACACTGCACCTGGGCTATTCCTTTTCGTAGAAACTTTGGTGCTGTGCCTGCCTTTGTCCCCTTGTTTAACATCTCACTGTGCAAACTCAATTCCCTTTCGTCTTGCTAATTCTTTGCCTAAAAGACTTAACATCTACTGAAGGGGGATGTACACATGTTCTGTAGAGTGTCCCCTACTTAATTCAAGCAAAATTGAGCTAGGCAATTTAGACTCCAGCATAGTGACCAACATTATACCATACCTTACCATTCCTACACCCACGTTGTCCAGGGATCTAGTTCTAACTTCAAATTCATCATATAACTGCCGTAAGTCCTCGACACTATTGGGATTATTAACAGGAGGTATAGCTAAAAGTTCGCGGGGGGGGCTTTTAATTAAGATTTCTGGCTTACCAAACCGTTTCTTTAATATATCCCAAGCTACATTATAATTAGCCTCTGTTAATGCTAATCCTGCTATTGTCTTTGCTGCCTCCCCTTCCAAGAGGGACTGCAAATAATTAAACTTCTCCACCGCACTTAACACTTGACTAGAATGAACTGCTGATTGAAAACTGTCTGCCCATCCTTGCCATTCCTGAATACTCCCAGAAAATGTTTTGAGTACAAGCCTCGGTAATTGAACTGCAGATCTGTTAACTTAACTTCACAAACACCATTTGTTGAGGGTTGTGTTTCATTATTAGACCTGGTCTCTAACTGTACTGAGCTGCTAAACTCTTTTGCTCTGTGGCATACTTTAATTATCATCAATAATCTCTTCAAAGTAAATTATGTTATTTTCGATTTCATCCTCTTCTATAAGAGCCTCAATTTTAACATTTACTTCACTTAGAGCAACCTTTTTCGTTTCTAATATGGAAAGCTGCGCAGTCACTAAGCTTAAATCCTCTTGCTCTATGGCAGAATCTATAGTGGCAATAACCTTTGTAATTAGACCTTTGTAGGCGCTTCTCCTTTTTTAAACTTGTTCAATTCAGCTGCACTCATCTTCAATGCAAACAACAATTGGGCTCAATGCCAAATAGGCTGAATTGGCAAAAATACTTACCCAAACTGATCAAACTCAAATTTTGCTTTTTTTCAAATAAACTGAATTGCTTGGTTGGGGTACTGACCGACCACCAGTATGGACTACCAAATTTTCTACCCAAGTAACTGGCGCACTGAAGTCTGCAACCTTCGCCTACAAATAATAAACCAAAATTAACCAAACCGGTAAAAATGTAGGCCTAAAACAACAACAGACGAGTGGCCAAGTTTCGCAATTGGGCGACCAAACTTTCTACCCTGGGACCTTAACTCAATTATGCTCAACCCGTCTAGGCCTAACTTGGGCTACAATTTGCACAATCAGAATTTTGCCGGAAAATAGTCACTGACTCAGTCTTGGGCTAGAATCCGGTTCGAAGGACCATGTTATTTTTTTTTATTTTAGTGGGTTCAGAATCCCAGCTGAAGGGCCAGTTTAACCTACAGCCCAAGTTAAGCTAGACTAAAAATTTACGGACTTGGAGGTCCTATTAGGTCCTACCTCAGGGTTGCTGACTTGATGTGGGTCTACCTTAGGCCTCAGTTGCATAAAATTAAGATAAAAAACAAAAGGGGCACTATTTATGGTCTTCTTTCCAAACCTTGCAAGAACAACACAACCTGCACTATTGCACGATGCAACAATCTTGTATCTAAACAACCAAACTGAATTGCAAGAGAGCTCTCTGTAAGACCACACCCTGTAAATGCCGCATTCAACAAACGAGTAGGAAGGACGCGCAGCGCCCCAAAAAAATGATGCCACAAGAGTGCCCAAACAATGATGCCACAAGAGCCCAAAAATGCTAGCTCTAAATTAAGTGAATTTTTCACTAACCTTACAATTATGAGATGGATATATATATATATATATATATATATATATATATATGCACTAAAATCACAAAATAACACGTGATCTTATTAATAAGCAAACAACCACAGGGAAAAGGAAACACAAAGTCCGAGCGCTTTCGTGATATATTCACATTATCAAGGAGGAACAGAAAATAGACAGAGATTACAAAGTAAATGAGTTAAATAGACAAGCAAAAAATTCACAATCGGCACCTCAAATTGAAGGCCTTAAAGCCCTCTAAAGATTTTTTCAATTGATAACATAATCTGTAGGCTGCTAAATTACTAAATATAAAAGGACTATATAGATGAAATTAGACAAAACACCAGTACAGAAAACAAAAATTATTATAATGGTTATTAACACTAATATTTAATTAAAGCCGGAAATGAAGTAATTTAGCAGCCTACAGATTATGTTATCAATTGAAAAATCTTTAGAGGGCTTTAAGGCCTTTAATTTGAGGTGCCGATTGTGAATTTTTTGCTTGTCTATTTAACTCAATTACTTTGTAATCTCTGTCTATTTTCTGTTCCTCCTTGATAATGTGAATATATCAGGAAAGCGCTCGGACTTTGTGTTTCCTTTTCCCTGTGGTTGTTTGCTTATATACCTTACCTTACCTTATGAACCTTATGTTGTTTCATGTGTTGGTCTCTCTTCACACGGAGGTCAAGCTGGTGGCCCCGCCTCTAGGTCTGGCCTGGTGGAGGAGCGAGTTACTTTCTTGCGCTCTCCACCGTACATAGCCAGGCACGCCCGGCTCATCTGGTACTGTTCTGAGCCAGGCATCCAGTCTTTTCTTGAAGACTTCAACTTTGACCCCCGTTACGTTTCTGAGGTCCTTAGGAAGCTGGTTGAAAAGTCTTGGCCCCCTGACAACCAATCTATTTTCCTTCAGGGTTGAGGAGGTCCCTTGTCGTGCTTTTAATTTGGGAACACTACACATTCTGCCTTTCCTATTTTCCAGTGTTGTTTGAATGGTAATATATATATATATATATATATATATATATATATATATATATATATATATATATATATACCTTACCTTAATATATACAAGCAATGCTGCATCAATCAGTTTAGTCATCATATCGCCTTGGGACAACAATGGCTCTTCCTCTTCTAGATTTTCTAACAAGAGTTGCTGATAGGGTACATCCTTGTCTTATTCCACTGCTTACTTCTATTTCTTTACATATCTCATCATTTAGCCTCACTGTGGTACTGTCCCCCATATAGATTTTTGTTATGACTTCTATTATGTTTGGGTGAATCTTATATCTCATGAGAGCTTCCACTAGTTTTTCTCTTTTAACCGAATCAAAAGCTTTTGCGAAATCAATTGCTGCCACTATCAGGGGTTTTCTATTTCTGTACCTATTTTCTATACAATATTTCAAGATATAGATATTATCCTCTATTCTTCTCCCTGGTGAAAATCCAGCTTGCGTGTCCTTGTCCTCATTATTCCTAGTTAGGTGTTCTTCTATCTTCGCTTTTATGATAGACATGAACAGCTTGTATGCTACATCAGTTAATGCTATAGGTCTTAGGTCTTTCTCTGTAGGTTTGTTCTTCTTTGGCACCATTACTGTTTTTGACATCTTCCAATTCCTTGGTAGACTCCCTGTTCTCAGGATCTGGTTGTGGCAGTTTGTTAATGCTTGGGTGCACACTTCACTCTTTCTCAACGCCTTGAAGAATTCTGGCTTTAAAACATTTGGTCCAGCAGCTTTCCTATTTTTTATACTTTTTATTCCTTCTTTTATCTCCTTTGTTGTTATAATAGGTACATCCATATATCCCACCTCACTTCTCACCTCTAACGCCATATCTATATGTTCTCTCAGAGTAGGTGGTATTTGGTATTCTAGTGTTCCCATTATCACTCCTTGGTCATCTTTGTCATGTCTTTCTTGTATCTTAAATTCCATACTTATATGGTCTCGTAGGCTGGAGGGTAGGGTATGTTTCTTACTCACCATGACCTCTTGGGGCAGAATCATTCTGTCTGTACCTATCTATAAATTCTGCCTTCATATTCCCAGTCCAGACTGTATCTAATTTATTTGGATGTTTCTGGTATATTCCTAACCAGTAGCCTTCAAATTTCCTATCTGCCTCTTCAGGTGCCAGTTTATTTCCTTGTTCATCGTATAGTTCTATTTCTGTTTTCCTCTTTACCTCCTTTCCTTTCAGCTTGTTGATATGCTCCCATAATTTATCACCTCCTCCCTCTTTTATCTTCTCACTGACTTTTTTCTCATGCTTATATATTTCATCCTTTATCATCATCTGGACTTTCCTTTTTTGTTCCATATACTTCTGTTGGAAGTGTGCTTTTTCTTTCCCACATGTATTTCTCTTTTTTCTATTGTATTCCTATTACAACGGTCAGGGACTCAGGGTACACTTTTTCATAGGTAGATTAATTTATAAACAAGAATTGGGGTTACGCGGTTATATTTGTCTGAGGAAGGCCCGTAATATTAAATTGCATTGTTATATGTCAAAAATAAAAAGTTAAATTGAAAATGAACTTCGAATAAAATAATATAAATTTTAAAAAGAAGTCTAAAATTAAAAATTTGGTGTAAGAAAATGTATCAGCCAAACCAAAAATTTTATTGCATTCATGAGAGTTGGTTGACTAAAAATTCAAACATATATTTCGTCCCTCAATGACGAAGGGTCATTGAAATATATTGGTTAGAATGGCCGTCATCTTGTAATAAGGTTAAGTCATTGTAGCTCCCAATATATTTAGACATCGATCACAATTCACATCATAAAGCTACCATGGTTTGTTGAGGTTACTCAAGACAGACAAGGGTACTTGTAGGTTATCTCCCCCCCACCAATTTTGACAGAATATTTTCGTTAAAATTAACGAAAATATCACGACTTAACCTAACCAATTATCAAGGGCGTACAGTTGATCTATTAGTAAATAGTAAATACTATTCCAGAAACAAACAATGTTATAATTAATAATAGATCAACTGTACGCCCTTGATAACTGGTTAGGTTAAGTCGTGATATTTTCTTTAGTTTTAACGAAAATATTCTGTCAAAATTGGTGGGGGAGGGAGATAACCTACAAGTACCCAGATAAGTAATGTAAAGCATATTTTATGAAAGAATTTTGCAAAAAATCAATTTTAAGTGAGCTAATCATCATTTAAATATTTACAAAACTAGTGAGGTATTTACACAATCGGCAAGTTGTCTCTTTCATTTAGAAAAGCATCAAAATGTTTCTTAAAACTAACTAAGGAGCTACTATTTACCACATCATATGGTAAGTCATCCCAAAATCCTACTACTATATGACAAAAAAAGTGTTTTTGTAGATCCAGTCTATAAGTCTATTTCCTGATTTTTTTTATGCCCTCGAGTTCTTTTGTCAGATCCTAAATTGTCTAAAATCCAAACTTGAAAACATTTTGAACATCTGAATCATATTTTCTTTCAATCTCTATTCTAACTTTCTTAAGCTAGGGATAAGAAGTTACACAAATTCACTATACAGTATTTACATTAATTTTGGGAAACATGAAGCCCCTCGGGCCTATCGAGATTAAGATACAAAAAGAGACAATTAGGTAGAGAAGCAAAGCCTACCTATATCTGGTCAGACCACGCTTGTACAAAACTTCATACTCTTTGGTAATATCGAGAAAAACCACTGAGACTATGGAAAAACTATACACGTATATCATACAGTTTACTTCAAATTATATAATTCTTATAATTCTTATGTTAGACCTCACTCACAGTACTGCATTCAAGCCTGATCCCCTCACCTTAGATATGATATTGATATGCTTGAAGGTGTGCAACATAGGGCAACCAAGCTTATCCCTAACCTTAGAAGATTGGAGTACAGGGATAGATTAAAGGAACTAGGTATGTTTAGTTTTGAGAGACATTGTATGAGGGGAGATATGATGCAGATGTTCAAAATGTTTTCAGGTTTAGACAGTTTAAATGTACGTAACATTTTCTCACTAGAGGCTGATGGGATAACTCATGGGCATAATAAGAAAATTAAAAAACAGACCTGTAGACTTGATCTACGAAAGTACTTTTTCAGACATAGCGTAGTAGATTTTTGGAATGACTTGCCATATGATGCGGTAAACAGTAGCTCATTAGTTAATTTTAAGGAAAATGTAGACACTTTCATGAGTGAAAGAGATAGTTTGTAGATTGTATATAGTGCATATTCTTAGCTTAAGTTATGTAGGCTACTTTGGTGGTAGTAAATAGTTGTATATTAATCAGAGCTGGGCACCGCAAACTCAAAATCACTTCCGCAATCGCAAATCCGCAAACTCAAACCTTACCTTCCGCAACCGCAAATCCGCAAACTGCTTGCCATTTTTGGTGCCGCAAACGCAAATCCGCAAACGCAAACCATATTTCCAATTTTTACAGTGCTGGGCACTTCCGCAAACACTTCCGCAAACCGCAAATTCCGCAATCGCAATTTTAACTATAAAAAGCATCCAAAACATTAAAGAGGTATAAAAAGTTTTTATATCTTTTTAATGTTTAATGTTTTAGCCTTGTTTTTATTAAAAACAAGGCTAAATAATTTATTACAATAAATCACTATTGTAGAAGAAATAAAAATACTACATATATTGATATATTATATTGAACAAAAACACCTCCTGCAAGTAAATAGTAAATAAATTAAATAATAAATTTAATCATTTGAATTTCATAAATTTTGAGACTTAGACACGTTAGAGAAGACTGTACTGTAACTGTAGTAACTGTACACACATTACATTACACAAGTTAAATTAAGTTAACACTGTGACTGTACACAACTTGAACTCACTGTACAACTCAACCCCTCTAGCCTCTACAAGTGTACGCCTCTGGCTTTGTCAACAAGTTCAGTCGTCCTCCTCCAGTAACTGAGCCAAATCCAGTTTTAATAAGTCCATGTTCCCCTTCATGAACACGAGACGTTCGAAGTTGTCAGAGGTCAGGCTGGCCCTTTTGGGCTTCATTATATCTGACCCCTGGGAGAACAGTCTCTCCACGGCCGCAGAGCTGGGGATGGCCGTGTTATACTTGAGGAAAACATGAACCCAGGCGTTGCGGTGAAGTTTGGGGAACATGCTCTGCTCCAGCTCCTTGTTCTTCTCCTTGTCAGAGGACCAACTGTCCAACTCTTTCGCCAACTTGTTGGAGAGGCGATTGGAGTTGCTGTTGCTGGTCTCCCTCTCCATTGGCGTTGGGCCATAGGTCCTCAACTCCTGGAAATAAATTAAATAATTTAATAAATAATACAAAAAAATAGTAATTTACTATTAACTTAGTATGACAGTCCAAGTTACTAACAGACTCAGTAACAACAACTAACAAGTCAGAAATTGTTCAAATTGTTCAAATTGAATGACTGAGTGTGAGTGAGCTCAGACTATGAGTAGTACTAACAGTAACTGGCAACTACTACAACTAGGCTACGCAGAGTGCGGTCACACATTAATTTATAACTAAATAATTAAATTTTAATCTACATAATGAATTAATGATTATGTAAATAACGAAAATGATCAGTAAATCACCTTGAAGAATTCGTCCTCGTCATCGTCGTCCTCGGCACTGCTGGGTCCGGAAGTCTCGATGGCAGCGTGCTCCCGGATTTCATCCGACAGCCTCGTTCTCGTCGCGTCGACATTGCCAGGGTTGATGTGCCGGACCACATGCAGTTTGAAGAAGGGTGAATTGCAGTCGCCATGAGAAGGTCCATGTTTGAGAATATGGTGGAGAACCTGCCCTTGAACCCCTTTGGCCTCTTCTCCTCACTATTAGGGTGTTCCAGGAGGTACTCCAACAATGGCTTGGCATACTTGAAGGGCTTGGTCTTCATGCACTCCAGCCTTTGTCTGAAGACATAGAGGGTTGGAAGAAGGACCCCATGTAAGCCTCCCTCTCAGACTGCAGCTTGTCCAGGCTGGTGGCGACCGGTTTCATCACAGCAGCGTCACAGCACTAGCGGGCTTGGCCAGTGGCCACGTGTGAAATTTGCGGAAAGATTTGCGTTTGCGGTCTTAGTTCCGCAACGCAAATTCACTAATTTGCGATGACTTTGCCGCAAACGCAAATCCGCAAACGAAAAACATACTTCCGCAATTGCGGAATTTGCGGTTTGCGGAAGTGTTTGCGGAAGTGCCCAGCTCTGATATTAATTAGCTGACTTGAGATTGACATTTTGCAAGATTTTATAATTATTAAAATGTAGCTCATGACTTGGATTATCTCGATGGGCCCGGTGGCTTCGTTTTCCAAATGAAATGTAATGTAATATAAAAACCCAGACCTAAGCGCGCCTACAATACAATAACTTATACGGTAACTTATAGGTTATACTATTACAATGCAAGATTACAATTTATTAGACTGTATAACTACAAATTGCTTCGAATTTAGGGTTAAGCCCATTGGAGATGGGGAAATTTATCATAGGAGGAACAGAAGAACATAAAATTATGTAGGCATTGGGCCTGTTATCGCAGAAACTAGGCCGTGAGGCCTACATTAACAACAAACAAGACATAAGAGAACGTATTTTTTCGTACCAAATTTTCTCTCACCGACTTCATCAAAACTATTTCGAGAAGAAAATTAAGGCAATACGTAAATGCACATCTGGTAAATTTCCGTCTGCTAACCTGGGCAAACAACAATCAAAGGAAACTCCCTTTAGTTGGGAGCGATGCTCTGAGGCGAAATGGGAGTGTTTAAACTCCCCTCAAGTTCTATGTAAATTTAATTTGAAAAACAATAATTGGGTCGGCCCCCTCAAAAATAATGAGGCACATCCGCACATGTGATACAACCAGGACCGGATTAACGCATGGGCAAATTAGACTAGAGCCTATGGGCCCCAAGCCTCAGGCTCAGAGGGGCTCCGAGCATTCACTCGTCAGTTACCGAATAGTAGAAATTATCCTCATTAATGTTCATTATTATTTATTATTAAATTATTATTTTATTAAATTTCTTGGAAAAGCCCAAAACAAGTTAACTGGCGAAAATTGTCAATTTTTAACCTAAAACTGGCGATTTTCCTTGGAGTCTTTTTCGTTAATGAAAGAGAGAGAAGTGAACAATTAGATTTGTTCAATTAATTGTGTGATTTGAAAATATAAATTTGATAAATTACATTGCTGTACTGAATTTTATTCAGGAAATGGGGTTTGGAAACAGTGAAACATGGGAGTCCATTAAAATTCCCAAACCAGGACATCATGAATGCTTAATCCGGCCCTGGGTACAACTCAGAATGGTCGCCTGAGAAACATTAAACGGACGTATTAAGTGCCTTGAAAAGTGGACGCTAAAACTTTCCGGTTGAGGTGAAGCTTTGTTTTTTGGATAAAAATACAATAGTTACCCCTTTTCTTTGATGTATTCACTCCGAGATAAATGCAACGAGTTTCTTGTGTACATTGAGGTTCTGAATGTAGTGGTCTAGGAGGCTTTAAACCCTAGACCTTGTCCCAAAGTTGGGTCCTATCTGCTTAGCAGACAGTTGGTGAGAGAAGCTACATTTTGGGACCTCTTTGCTAGTGACCCGTTGTCGAAGTTGGGTTTCCATCATGAAAAAGTAAAACTATAGCAGGCCCGTAGGCAGGGAGGGTCAGGGGAGGGGGGTCGAACGATCCTTACCTTGACAGGAAAGGTCCACTTTTGTAACCATAGTTATAACTGATGATGTGATATTATAATATATAATATCATTTAGTACATAAACACGCATTTTTTTAAACTTCACAAGCTACTCTAACCTTAACTACTCCAAACCCCTTCCGCAGTGACTAGGCCGTTGCACCAAAAGGTCCACTTTTCTACAGTTTCAACCCCCTCCCCTTTGGGAAGTCCTGGCTACAGGACTGTATAGTATTTGTCATTTACCATTACTTACTGGGACTACAGTCGACTTAATTTTCTTAGAAGAGTTCCATGTTCCATGCATGGTTTGTGTGAAACAGAAGTTTCTCAGGGGACCATTCTGGGTTGTATCATACCTCGTAACCTCGTAGCAGTTATAATAATGTTTCAGACCAACAAAGACCCAGGATCCACTCATGGCTGGTCTACCTAACTGTTTCGTAATTGTGTATTGTGCATGTCCTCCGTGGTGGCGGAGGGGACCTACAATTTTACGTGGGTTCCGAACCACAAAGAACATAAGAACATATGAAATTTTTATAGTGGGCACACTAGGGGCCACTTCGGCCCATCGAGGTGGCTCCACTATGTAAAAACTGCCTGTACATTGGCAACAACCAATTTTTACAAAACTAAATAATTATCAATTTAAAACTAATTAATTATCAATTTAAAACTAAAGATAGAATCTCTGGATCCAGAGGATCAAGTCATAATAGACTACTATCCACAAATATGTTACACTCTATATCTATTTATAACCGACATGCAAATATATCAGATCCAAAGAATCCAGTCAATTTCATTACGGTATCCATCAATACCAGTACCTTGCCAACCAAAAATAAGTCACGGTCCATATCAATTGCGGACCAAGTCACAATTTACAACCATATACATTACAATATATATACTTAGGAGGAAAAGTGTAGGTGTGGCTGTAAAGACTGTACAGTAATGTAGAAATGTGTGTGCACCCATTTTGGGTCTCCCATTTAAAGGTGTTTGTGGGGCAAGTGAAGATCATGAGTTTTTCAATACCTCACAGTACTATGGGGGCACCGCTCGGCAGAGGAATCTCTTTAAATGGGGTGTGTAAGGACAGAGAGTATCCCCTAACCCAAGATGCTGCCTCCCTATATCCCACAACACTTGTAAAACTATGTTTTCTTAAATTTGTTCTACATCTTGGCTTAAATAATTTCATACTATGACCTCTAGTCTGGTTATTGTGATCTTTAATGAAAAGAGAATCAAAATCTATCTTATCCAACCCTTAATTTTACTACCTTAAACTATACCCAATCTATCAACATATGCGTCTAATCGATTTTTAAACATGTTTATAGACGTGCTACTAATTACTTCTACCGGCAAACTATTCCAGCTATTTACTATTTATTCTATGCGTAAAAAAGTTTTTGGCAACTGCTGTCTCGAACCTTCTACTTGTCAACTTACACCCGTTATTTCTAGTCCTATTATATTGAGATATTTTGAAAAAGCTATCTCTGTCTACGTTATCGAACCCATGCATAATTTTGAAAACCTGGATTAGATCACCCCTTAGCCTCCTAGTCTCGAGTGTAGTCAATTTTAACTCCTTAAGCCTATCCTCGTACGACTTTGACCTAAGCGACGGAATCATCTTAGTTATTCGTCTTTGAACTCTTTCGAGTTTGTCTATATCTTTTCGCATATGCGGATTCCAAAATTGGACCGCGTACTCCAAATGGGGTCTAACTAATGATTTATAAAGAGGAACTATAATATCGCGCGATTTGTACTCAAAATTCCGAGCTATAAAACCTAACACTTTGTTCGCTTTATTGACCGCTGCTGTACTTTGTTTCGCTACTTTTAAATCACCATTGACTATAACTCCAAAATCTTTTTTCCTGCTCTACGCTTATCAACTCTTTCCCTGACATACTATACGCAAAATTACCGTTACGCGAACCTATACGTAAAATTTTGCACTTATCGACGTTAAATCTCATTTGCCATATGACTGACCAATGAACGATTTTATTCAGATCATTCTGGATTTTACCTCTATCTTCGTCATTAATCCCCCTACCACCCAGCTTTGTGTCATCCGCAAATTTTGAAACTGTACTGACTAGGCCGACATCTAAATCGTTAATATATATAAGAAAAAGCAAGGGGCCCAATACAGAACCCTGAGGAACGCCACTCGCTACATTAGCCCAACACGACTCCGCTTCATCAACGACCACCCTCTGTTTCCTACCTCGCAACCACTCTTCTAGCCAATTTATTACTACACCCTGATTCCATGAGCCTTAGTTTTCTCAGTGAGTCTTTTGTGCGGTACAGTGTCAAACGCTTTTTGAAAATCTAAATACACTACATCAACCGCCCGATGACTATCGTAAACATCAACCAAGCTTTGAAAAAATTCTAAAAGATTAGTTAAGCAAGATTTGTTTCGCCTAAAACCGTGCTGCGTATTTCTAAGTTATGCAATTCTAAGTGTTCAACTATACGATCCCTAATTATTGATTCCAGTAGCTTACCTACAACAGACGTTAAACTGATTGGCCTATAATTTCCTGCCGCACCTTTATCGCCTTTCTTAAAGATAGGTGTTACGTTTACTAACTTGAAATTATCTGGTACGCACCCCTTAGAAGTAGACGCATTAAAAATCTTTGTTAGTGGCACAACAATGCTATCTTTTAATTCTTTTAGTTGTATGGGATATATGGGGTATATGGAATCCGGCCCCGGTGATTTACGCGTTTTCATTTTATCAATATAGCGCATTACTTCCCCTTCACTAACCACAATATTATCCAAAATATTACCATTATCAAAGGTATTATGTCTATGACCGTAGGGATATTCGTTACATCTTCTATAGTAGAAACTGACGTAAAGAATTCGTTTAGCAAGGTAGCCATTTCCTTGTTTTCAGAAACTAGATCTCCGTTAACATTTTTCAACGGCCCCAAGACACTTTTTACTGGATTTCTATTGTTGACGTATTGAAAGAATCGCTTGGGGTTTTCTTTACCGTCACGAGCTATGGAGATTTCAAATTCGCGCTTGGACTTTTCTATCACACTTTTCGCTTCACGCCTTAGAGATATGAAGTTGTTTCGTAACCACAAATTGTCTTTATCGCACTTATGTAGTCTATAAGCCCTATCTCTACTCTTTATAAAGTCTCTTACTCTAGAAGTAAACCACAAGGGCTTGTTATTTACTTTCGCACGCTTAATTTTGTACGGTACACATTCCTCATTTATAGTCCTAAATACTGTTTCAAACGATTCCCACATTAGTTTTGCGTTGGAGTTCCCCATTACGTTTTCCCAATTGACGTGTAACAATTTATTTCGAAATTTACAAAAGTCTGCGTGCTGGAAGTTAGAATTTTAGTCGAGTTAGCTGGTTTCGAGTGATTTACTGAGAGGACAAACTCCACCATATTGTGATCGCTATTGCTTAACGGTTCTATTACTTGAAGATCAGTAATTAGCCTATCATCCGTAGTTATTACTAAATCTAAAATACTGTCCAACCTCGTAGGTTCCCCAACCTTTTGAATAAGAAAGCTATCCTCGAGAAAATTAACTAAACGATTACCTTCCGCGTCTCCCTGCATTGTATCGTAATTCACGTTGGCGCAATTAAAGTCACCCATAACCAAAGCCTGCTCACTACCTATTATTCTCTTTAGTTCACGATATAACGCTTCGTCTGTATCAGCTGTTTGATTAGGGGGCCTATATATAACCACAACAACAAGTTTGAAATCGTTCAATTTAAGTTCTGCTATAGTCGAATCTATTGGTTCTGGAATTGTGTGCTTTACTTCTATAACGTTCGCAATATGATCTTTGATATACAACATAACACCGCCTCCTCGCCTACCTATTCTGTTTTTAACAAAAAATCTATAACCTCTAATTTGATACTCCCCTAAAAGTCACGTGTTTCAGTGCTAAGCCACGATTCATTTATCGCAATTAAATCATAGTCTTTACAAGCAATTAAAGAAAAAAAATTCGTTTATTTTATTTCGTAAGCTACGAGCATTTAAGGATAGAACCTTCAAATTGTTTGTAATTGCAACACCTTCGCGAGCGCAGGGGAAATTTGTGGAATTTACGCTGGGACCTTTCGAGTTATGGCAGCCTGAAAAGAAGAGACAGTATTATGAAATAGTCTTCCTAAACGCGCAGCTCCAACGTCATTAAGATGAAGTCCATCTCCGAGGAACAAGTCCCTCCTGCCGTAGAAATTGTTCCAAAAATTCGCAAAATGCACTCCTTCCTGTTGTCAAAGAGACTTTAGGTTATTGTTAATATAGGTCGCCTTGCTGTAGAAATCGTTACGTTGGATAATTCGAGGAAGTATACCTGTTAAAACAATCTTATTAGTTTTTTTCTTTAATCGCTCTAGTAAGTCCCTGTACCTAGCCAGCAGTTCTTCTGATCTAGCATTTAAAACGTTATTAGTACCGATATGAATAACATACGTTGTGTCCTCGGCGGTATTGTCTGTAAAATGGTCAACACTATTAGGTCAAGCTGGTGGCCCTGCCTCTAGGTCTGGCTTGATGAAGGAGCGAGTTGCTCTCTTGTGCTCTCCATCGAACATAGCCAGGTATACCCGACTCATCTGGTACCGTCCTGAGCTAGGCATCTAGTCTTCTTTTGAAGACTTCAACTTTGACCCCTTCGACGTTCCTGAAGTCCTTTGGAAGCTGATTAAAAAGTTTTGGCCCCCTCACAATCAAACTATTTTCTTTCAGTGTTGAAGAGGTCCCTTGTCGGCCCTTTAGTTTGGAAACACTACACATTCTGCCTTTCCTATTTTCCAGGGTTGTTTGGATGTTAATTGAGTTTAGTTTGAGGTTTGGTACCAGTTTTCGATCATTTTCCAAATGTAAATTATGGTGTACCTTTCTATTCTTCTTTCCAGGGAGTACAGATTTAGTTTACGTAGCCTTTCCCAGTAGTTTAGTTCTTTGCAGCCATCAATCTTGGCTGTGAAATGTCTCTGAATTTCTTCTAGTGTATTTAATTTCTTCCTTTTTATATGGGGACGTCAAAACTGAGCAGTATTCAAGTTTTGTTATGATCAGTGTTTTCAGCAGGGGAATCATTACTCTCTTGTCCCTTCTTTTAAAAGTTCTCAGTACCTGTCTCGCGACACTTTTTGCTTTGTTTATCGTTATCTGATTTTGTGTCTCTAATTTCGCATCATCAGTCATTATAACCCCCAAATCGATCGCTTTCGTGCTTCTCTGAATTTCCTGTCGCTCTGGGGCATAATATGGTGTCTGTTTAAGGCCTTCACCTCTTTTGCATCCAGGGCCGTAGCTAATGGTAATCTCCAGGGGAGGCTACTGGTAATATAGGGGAGGCTACATAGTACCGATAATACAGGGAATTCTTTGTAAAAATAAAACACATGTTAAAGTTAAAATTTTATACGAGGGCCACTCATTATATTTTGCCCCACCTTTTTTTTTTCTTTCTAAGTTTCCTTGTAAGTTCCAGAAATTTTGAACACAAGTAGTTGCATACATTTTTTATAAGTTTTTATTTTTCCACACAGTCTCCATCCTTTTCTACGGATTTCCTCCACCTCGAAACAAGGGCCTTTATTTCTTGCTGGTAAAAGTCCACTGGGTTCCGCTGGACCCACTTCTTAAACTCATCAACAACCTCGTCGTCACTCTGAAACTTTCTTCCACGAATAGCATCCTTCATTGGCCCAAACAAATTAAAGTCTTAAAGTGCCAGATCCGGGCTGTATGGAGGGTGGGGTAACATAGTCAAGCGCATTTTTGTGATGGTCTCTCTTGTTTGTAAACTGTTGTGTGGTCTTGCGTTATCGTGCATTCGTCCAGTTTTCTCTCCAGTCGAACTCGCTTTATACGTTTCTGGAATCTCTGTAGGGTAGCAATATATGCCTCTGAGTTGATTGTTTGTCCTTGCTTCATAATGTCCAACAGAATCACCCCTTTCATGTCCCAGAAGATGGTGGCCATAACCTTTCCTGCAGAGGGAGCCATTTTGAACTTTTTTTTGCGTGGGGAGTCTGTGTGATGCCTCTCCATGGATTGGCGTTTTGTTTCAGCTTGAAAGTGGTGTACCCAAGTCTCATCCCCCAGTCACAATTCGTAAAGAGAAGTCATCCCCTTCTGTCTAGTATCGAACCAACGACTCAGAAGCAATTTCTTTTCTATGGGTTTTGTGATCTTCAGTCAGTTCGCAAGGAACAAACCGTGAACACACTTTTGAGTATCCCAGTATTCACACTTCCTCACTAATTCCTAGCTCCAGTGTTAGCTCCTTGTATGTGACGCGCCGATTTGATCGAATGATGCTGTTAGCACGTTGTACAGTGTGAAATGTCACAGCCGATTCTGGGCGACCACTGCGTGGCTCATCATCGAAGCTGGCTCTCCCCCTCTCCGATGATCTCACACGTTTAGACCAGCGTCCAACTGTGTTTCGATCAACAACAGCGTCTCCGTAAACGTTTTGTAGACGTTTGTGAATATTTCTAACTGTTTCCTTCTCTGCGGTTAAGAACTCGATAACAGCTCTCAGTTTACGACGCACATCACTGCGCGTTTAAAAGCGTTTAAAAGCGGTTTTATACAAGGAGTGGGGAAGTTCAAACTGGAAAAATCTGGTTATGTGAAGCGCAGAAAGTTCAAACTTACGGCCCAAAAGATATTTCAGCCCCATGACCTATTATTTAGCTAAGAAAAAAGGGTGAGGCAAAATATATTGAGTGCCCCTAGTATATACGTGTAGAGACCGACCAGAAATTCCTTTCCTCGCCGTTTTCAAACATCATGAAATCAAAACAGCTATACACGTGGGCATTGAACAGGCCCACGGAGGAAACATAGTTTTTGTGGTATTTCCCGAAATGACCACCAGAGGATGTCACCAAGGCCTATAAAATGCAATTTCTTTCTCAAATCATCCTCACTTGCCATGTTCTCGTTTTTGTCGTTACGTCTCTCTCTCTCAGCTCCTTCGTCAGTCGCACCACTCGTCCGCCACCCGCTCTCCGGCCTTCGCCGGAGAGCGCCCCGCTATTTCTTCAAGACTTCGGTCAAGCATACACGAAATCTATCATCAAGTAATGCCCTGTACAATTTCATCCTGCAAGAAGCAACATCACTGCTGCAGGAGTTTCTGTCGGTCCCCTTTTCAGCAAGTCTCTACCGGCCCTCAACACTCATCCTCTCACCGGTAAGGCCAGTCCGCCTGCAGAAGCAATCCTTCGAAGCCCAGGTCCGTAAACCTTCTAGTAGGCTACAAGCCACAAGCCTACCTTTGCCTTCGTGTTAAGCAATTCCCGCGAAGCGTACATAGTGCAATTCAGCCTCGCGAATAGGCTGTACCCAAAAGTGTACGCAAACAACCGGCAAACTAACTCTCTCATTACGGCTGCGGTAAGCCTGTACAATTATTTTACCGTATTCAATTATCTTACTGTATTTGTATCCGCTTGCTTATTTGTTCATCTATGCATTTCATTTTACTTGCCTAATCCATTAAATGTACCATACCGTACTTTCAGTATCTCAGTTATTATTGGTTTAATTACTTATTCTGCGTTCACGGCTGCATATCTCATTAGGTGACCTAAATTAGTATTTATCATCATTGCAATTACTTGACGATTATACTTGTGAAACCATTTCGTATTGCCAACAATCAGTCAGTCCTCTGTAACATAGTATAAATACCGTTATAGAATTGTTAATCACTATAAATACCGTTATAGAATTGTTAATCACTATAAATACCGTTATATAATTGTTAATCACTATAAATACCGTTATAGAATTGTTAATCAATATAAATACCGTTATAGAATTGTTAATCACTATAAATACCGTTATAGAATTGTTAATCACTGTGAACAAATAATTCATTTATTTTCCTAATTAAACACAAAACAACAAAGTAATTTCTCTTCCTTATTACTGTAAATATTGTTTGTTTGGGCTGTAGCCCCCAAACAGCCAAACTGGTAACCCCTAATTATTCTATTCAATCTAATTCATTAATTATAGTAAGCATACTTTCTTGGCCACATCAAATTGGTGATCCGTAGGCCACTATATACACATTTATTGGACCAGGTCAATTAGACAATTACAAAACTGAATTATAATTTTAAAACTACTTGGTAAACAACGTGTCAGAATGTAAAAAGTTTAAACAAACGAAACATGACTTAGAAGTTAGATACAATACAAAAAACAAATTGGTAATAATTATAAAATAGTATACTGTAATGCATTGCCGTAATTTTTCTTTTAGTCGAATCTGATAGTTATTGAAAAATAAACAACAACAGAACCATTGCTTCCAAATTTAGAAACAAAATACAATACTTCAGTACACTAATAAAAAAATTAAAATTACTTCATAACAGTTGCAACTTTCTGTTTTACTGATCATTAAATTTTCTTAAAAGAATATCCATATTGATTGCTTTCGTGCGTTCTTTCTCAAATGCCAGTAGAACTAAATTTGCCATTCGTTGGTGACACTCAAAATTTTCCAGGGGAGGCTTAGCCACCTCTGGCGACCCCCAAGCTACGGCCCTGTTTGCATCGCTGGTTTTTCTGCTGATGTTTGTATCGTCTGCAAAGGATGTTACTATATTATTGTTAGTTACTTCATTGTTTATGTCTGTTATCATGATAATGAATAGGAGTGGGGCCAATACTGTTCCTTGTGGTACTGAGCTGCGTACTTCCGATTCTGATGATGATATAACTTGAATTTTTACGATGTGTAAGCGTTCTCTGAAGAAATTGTGGATCCATTTTCCCACTTTGCCTGTTATTCCCATATGTTTCATTTTATGGGCTATTGTACCATGATCACATTTGTCAAACGCAAAATCCGGGTACTGTATATGACATCGCAGTTTTCATTGCTTTCAGGTGCTCTATAAGTTGTGATAGGCATGATCTTCGTGATCGGAATCCGTGCTGATTCTCGTTGAATCTTTCCAGCGTCTTCAAGAAGTCATAGATTTTCTCTCTAACTATTCTTTCAAATACTTTGGTGAGATGGGACAGTGGGACGTCAATGACACTGGTCGTTCTCAACTCTAAGGAGACTGAAGACGTGGTTACGCTCACAAATGGGTGCAGAGCGACTTTTAGGGCTTGCTCTTCTTCACATACATCCTGACATCTCAGCGGACAGAAAATGTTATTGGACGATTTTAAAACACAGGAAATCGTAGGCTACAATTTGTACTGTGAAAGTGGAATGTCTTGTAATTTAGTTGTTGTAATAGTTGTAATGTTGTAATAAGTTGTTTATATTTAGGGCAGAGCTGATTAACAAAAAGGTGGACATAAAAATTTTATTGAGAGATTTCAGAACATAGGAAATCATAGACTGCTATTGGTAATGTAAGCGTGCCATGGCTCTTATAATTTGTAACTTTTGTATATATTTAGTGCACAGCTGCTGAGCAAAATGTGTGCATGAATACATCGAGTTTTAATTTCATATTGATATCGTGTAAGTAGGGATGCATGCACTGAGGTATACTGGTATACTGGGCAAAAGAATGCATATAGAAGCATATTGATGTTCAAAAGTAAGCCCTTTAATATATATTTTTCTTTAGTTGTCCCTAATGATGATGCTTAATAAAATAGTAATAAATGTTGTTTCGCTAATTTTACGCCTCACTGGAGCTTACTGTCATCTTAAGGAATTTACTTTTTTGACAAAAACATATACCTTCCTGCAATCTCTATAGGCAGAACGAATATGTGAAATCGTTGGCAATTCTGTCACACCAGTTGCTTACCACTGTATTATAATCTCAGGTTCTGATCGCTGCTATGATGTTGCCAGGTAGGAAATAATATTGAATTTTTAACTAAATTTATCTAATCAAATCCAGATCACAAACTAAATCATAAATCAGCTGATTTGCATTCTACTCAGTCACGGATTTTGGTACCCATCATATTAACCAAACACCCTCATCATTGTGACGAAGAGATAATGGCTTAAGTTGGCCGAAAGTCGTAAAATCGATCAACCAACCATCTTCCTTATATTATGTAGTTGTAGGATAAAACAACCTCAGAGCTCTGATACAGGGGGATTATTTGAAGGTGAGATCATCCGTTCTTTTTTTTCCAATGTCATGGGTCACAGGCTAATTTAGCCTAGTCATGGATCATCCTATAGACTCCCAAAATTGGGAGGGAGTGTAATGACGAGTCCGCTACACGTAATGTACAGTATTCGGCTCACCTAGTTCTCTTAAAATTTATTTTCCTGATTAGTGGCGTTATTGTCTGTCTCAGTGTCCTCAGTAGTTAGGACGTAAAATAAATCAACCAACCACATGCCATTTCAAATCGGTTATTCAACTATAGAGATTGGGTAATAACGTGTTTTTTAATGTACTTCGGCAAGATTAAGCCACTTTTGTCTGGAGGGTGGCATGTTGTTATTGCTAATATAGTCTAGCCATAACTAGTCATAACGTGGAGAAGGCAAACTTGACAACTTCTTAGTCTAGATCGTGAACATGTTAAGGCCTAATCATAGATATCGTACAGACTTCATTCTGCACCAGACTGCAGAATACACCAATGCTCGAATTCTCTGATGGCGTCGTACGAGGATTTTTCTATAACTCCCATACCCGACGTGTCGGGCGAGAGTTTTAACTCAAATTATTGGCGCCCGACGCGTCGAGCTCCAGTTTTAACTCAAATTACTGCTCTGTATGACCATTGGCTCAGGAGTTATGAAGGGGTAATTTTTTACTATCAGTCCGGTCTCTTCAATTCCCATAATTTATAGATCAATGGATTTGTTATTACACCAGGAATGCGATTTGGATAGTCTCAAGTGAGGGAACTGCCCAAAACTAAGTTAGGACACGGTTTGTTTTGGGGTATAAGTGTGAAAAAATACCCTAAAATGCGGGTAATTCCTTCAGTAGAGACTATCTAGGGTGCATTCGCGATGTAAAAATGAATCCATTGATATATAAATTATGGAAATTGTAGAAATAGCCAAATGAGTGACCTAAAAGGTATATATATACATTTATAGATAATTATGTGTTTTAAGTAACTCAGTCATTTTACACACCAAAATACATTTTTCTAGTAGTATTTGATGTGATTTGTTCAAATATGACCTCCATTTCCGTCGGAAATGAGATCCAACAAAGCTATAGTACTTTGAAGTTTGGCCCATTTTCAAGGGAAATGGAGGTCAAAATCTAAGCAAAACACCTCAAATATTACTAGGAAAATATATTTTGGTATTAATTAACCTAACCTTACCTAACATATGTTATTACATTATCATTTGTATAATTTAGGTCTCGGGAGGTACGGGGGCTCCGCCCCCATAAAGATCACGCATCACAAATTGATCGATTGAATGACATTTTAGCGTCGGAAATTCAAAAATAAAAAATATAAAACCTTATACCGATCAATTTGTGATGCGTGATCTTTACGGGGGCTCTGCCCCCGTACCCCTGAGACCTAAATTATACAAATGATAATGTAATAACATATTCAATATTTCTATTGCTCGGAAGTCATTAGAATGCACTTCGTATATTAAATCCTCAAAATAATATTCGCACTGTTCACATGTCATCGCCACAAACATCTATCAAAAACTAACAGAAGTAGACTAGCAACTTAAAAGGCCTAAGAACTTAAAAAGTCTAGCTCATATATCATGTTCTCATGATGTCACTAATTAAATATTGGAAGGGTGGGAAAAAAAATGCAAAAATGTCATAATATTCAAATGTACATAATTTGTTAAGTACGCATCTGCGAGCATAGTGACTTATATGAAAATGATGAGAAAACTATGCTTTAATATTTTATAATTATATTTGCTTTTGATATTCTGAGTACAATAAAACTCGTATTAACCCATTTATATATATGTAGTGAAACTATACTAACCTAACCTAATTTTAGGTACTACTATTACCTATGGCAATGAAATGCTTTTTTATTTTTATCGAACACACACTTATTACCATAAACAATACCTTCCTTGTTTTTTTTAGGGCAAATAAATTCTTTTAGCAATACACCGTGTTCTACATAAAAATTAAATGTAGCCTCTTCATCATCAAAAAATTTGCATGAAGTTAAACACAGTGAATAATTATAACCATCGCAAACCGGCGCCATCATGACACTAAAATCTTGAGAGTTCAGGTCAAACCCCCTAATTTTGTTAGTGGTACCTTCCTAACCTTTGTGGGATCAGCCATTTTATCACTCCCAAAAACATGATCCACGATTTTATTACTAAAAAAAATAACTTCTTAACATTAATTTTATAGCTTTAATCGGCATTTGCCTTCATATTGTACTTAATAAAAGTTGTTTAAAAAATGTAAAGAGTCTTATGGTAAACTTTATTTTCAGTTTCTAGAGACTGGAGTGATGATAAAAAATTACCTATGAAGGTAATCAAGGTCAAGGTCAAATTGAGATTTTTTAGATGATGGTCATAGGCAGTGGTGTAGTGCTAAATAAAGAAGTGAGGGAATATATTTTGAGTGTTACTCGGATGCGGGGACATGACTCCAGATTTGAAAAAATTTACTGGAGCACAGCTCTGAATTTACTTTTTTTTCCCTTACACCACTAGATAGGTTAATGATAGTAAACTCTTGAATTGACGACATACCAATTACAAATTGTTTTAGCTAAACAATAATACAATAATGTACAGTTTATAACTCACCTTAAGTTTATTTATTCATTGCAGTAGCAACAGTGGACGATGTTAGACCTTGCATGTAGGCATTTGTTGTGAATTTACCGCCATGTATGCTTGGCCACTGATCAATGGCTTTCTGTGTGATCATTACAGCAGATCTAGTGCCTGGAGCTGGACCCTCCTTCACAATTCTGCACAGCTTAGTCAAATGAGATGGCTTAATGGATCCTTTGTGTTCAAGAATGGAGAATGTCCCTTCAGCTGGTGCTTCACTCCAGGCAGTTGATCCATCTTTATCAAAATGCTTTAATCTCTCTGTGATTCCTTTCCACAGCTGTTCTATATATTCTGTCAGCCAATTTATCATTGAGTCTTTTGTAAAACTACTTTCAGATCTGGTTCTGGATGGTCTAGCAACTTCAGCAACCTGGTAGTAATCAGAACGTTTCTTGATGTATTTGTAAACTTCATTTAGGATGTAATCCTCAGCTGTTAGTTCCTTTTGCTGCCCTGTGGTATCATGCTTAAATTCAGAAACTACATCATTTGCATTTCCTCCATTAGCTAATTTGGAAATTGTTTCCATCACTCTTAACATAACAAACAGTTTTCCCTCCTTCTTTATAAAATATATTTTCTACAAATTCTGCACTAACTGGTTTTTTGAGCTACTTGTAACATAATCTTTATTACATAGGAAATCAATATATAGAACTTGGCACTAATTTCTTTCTCTTGTGGATGATCTAAAAAAACACAATTTTCCACAAATCTATCAAATTGATCAAATTCGTAATTAACCATGCGAGTATCAGATTTGAGTTTTGGTCTCTTAAAACCAATGATATTGTCAAGAACCATATTGGTATAGTCAAGGCCTGATCTCAGATTTGAAGAGTGATTCTGAATAAAGTCTAAAAACTCACTTAGTTTACAAATTTTCTTCAATGCATCAATGTGGGCTCTGTTCACAAGATGCATTAAGTCCCATCGAAATTTGAAATTTTCTCCAAACAACTTTTTCATTTCGTTTTTAAATGGCTCGTTGTCCTTACAAAAAGCCCCATCTCCAACCATTCCAGATACCTTCGATTTAATTGCTTCTTCAGATAGTTTCAAGTGATTAGGAGACTTCAACACATCAAAAATTTCATTGGCCAAATAAACTCCTGATTTGCTGCGTACTAAATTTATCCCAGCAAGTTTTACAGTCTTATCTTCTTCACTCATAACTAATACAACTAGCATGCTTAATCCCAAAATTGTTCCAATGTCAGCTGTTATTGTTACTGAAGTTTGTTCTAAGAACCACTTTACAGTTTGTTCTTTAAGTTGATTATCTAATAGCTCACAAATTGTCTCGCACGCATGTGTGCTATGATTCAAATTTCCAACCTCACAACCTGACCTATGTAATACAGCTAGAATTACTGGATATAGAGCCCATGCAGTGTTTGTTTTCATTATGTAGTATAAGATGTTGCCACATTAGTCTTCTATGCGTTTAGTAGTGTTCCGAGAAGATGTTTTCATCACTTCATAAACAGCAGCTCTCTGATGATGCTGAAGTTTAATTAAATGTGTCTTCAGGTGGGTTTTCAGATTTCTAAACCATCTCTCTTGATTTTCTCCTTGTTTGCATACATAGGTTAAATCTTTAACATTGAAGTAACCTTTTATGTTAGAATGTTTGTCTGAAGCACATGCTTTGGGGTCTGTGCAAGCTATGCAATATAATGTAAACATTTTATCATCAGAAGCATCATCAATATCTTCTTGATTATCATCATCTTCATCCTCAACAGCTATATCTACATCAGGCATATTAGTGTCACTATTTGCAATGTTTTCCATTATATCACTTGGTACTGAAAATGAATCATCAGTATGCCCTAGATCCTTCTTTTCCACCAATTTGAATGTAGATTTGATCAAATCATTGTTCAGGATTTCTTGTATTGATTTACACTTGCTTAAATGGGCTATGGAAATGTCAAATTTGTTGCTTTTTGCTTTATTAGATTTGGATGCAACACTTGAACTTGAAGGCATATTTTGACTCTTCTCTTTATTAACCACAACAGCTTGGTGAGTTTCTTTTGTTAGGCGCAAAATTGCATTCAATGTCTTCTGGATTTGGGAATTTTCAAATTCCTCTAAAGCAGTTTTATTAGTCTGATGCGCAGATTCCTCACTTACCTTTTGTTTCTTAGGTGGAGGAGAAGCACTTTCTTCAGTCTGTGAAACATCTAGTGAAAAAGTTTCATTTTCTAGATTAGCAGTTGATGAAGTTGGTTCATTTTTCTGAGGTCTAGCACTAGCACATTTTGTGAACAAACTAAATGACTGCTTTGCCGTATCTCTTTGCTGCACTTCATCCTGGTATTTCTTTACTGCAATATCTAACCTGTGGGCCCAAACTCTGGGACCTCTTGTATTGTAACAAATATTTTTTTTGGAATTAAAATGTTCCTCCCAGTTTTGCTTCTTTGAATATTTGTTCTTGCATTGACCACAAAAGTAACCCCTTTTAACACCCTCACTTTTCTCTCCAACTTCATCAATATTAGGATCCATTATTGATTATTGACTACCTGAAAAAATACAAAATAAGTAAAAGTTAGTAAATATAGTATGGTAAAAGTGAGTAAAAGTAAGTAAATATAGTACAATGAAAGTAAGTAAAAGTAAGTGCTTTAAACTTAGTAAAAGTAAGGAAGAGTAAGTAAAAGTAAGTTTAAACTTAACTAAACTTTTCAATTCTAGAGTCATGGTGGATTACTTAAAACCGCACAAGTAATTATCTGGCCAATTTATCAAACCTGGCCGAGATCAATGGAACATAGTCCAATCCTGATAATTTTATATTAAAAAAATATTGTTTTAATAAAATTTTAATTATCAAAACATTGAAGCTTAACAAAAAATAAAAATAATTGTTAAATATGGAATTACCAACTAAACTTAAAATAACTAAATTTGTAATTTAAAAAAATTGGTTTGTACAAGAACGTATACGCAAAAAAATTGCATAACGTCTAGCGGATGAACAAAACCCAAACCCAAATTTACTTTTTCTCATGGTCAAATTTACTGGAGCAATGCTCCCAAGATCCCAGGAGTCTGGAGTCATGGGCATGTGATCCAGTGATAGAGAACATAACTACTCCAGATCTGGATCAAGGATCAAACTTGCTGCCACATGCCTTTCTCTACCACCATCATTATGGCCAAGGCTGTGGGAGGACCTGTGGAAAGACTTGGGCCCTGAGAGGACTGCTGGGACTGTTGAGAACTACAAGGCCAGTGCAGGGTGGGTTAATCTCCACAGCCTCCACCTCACAGGTGAGGCAATGAGTGCAGATGAGGCCAGTGCTCGTGCCTTCCCTGAACTCCTGAAGGTGAGGGTTGAGGAGGGAGGATACAGCCCCCAAGCAAGTCATCAACTTTAATGAAATGGGGCTGTTTTGGAAGAAGATGCCTTCCAGGACCTTCCAGGACCTTCCTTGCCAAGGAGAAGACTGTTCCTGGCTCCAAGGCTGCAAAGGACTCTCTCACCCTGATGCAGCAGTGAGCACTGGAGGAGTCTGAGGTGGAACCACACGAGCCACCCAAGTTGCTCACTCTCCCCCTTCTGCGTGACATTATTGTGCAGTTTGATGACTGCCTTACCAAGTTGGTAGAGAATGACTCCAATCCCAACAGGAGTGCTGAGGCTGCATGCATTGTGGAGCAGGGTATCCGCTGCTACCGCAAAATGTATTATGCAAAGAAGGCTTGCACACTTTGAGGTTTGCGGCTCCTGGCGAGGACATTTTCTTCCTTCCTGTAGCTTTCTTTTTACAGCGAAAACTTTATTGTTCCTGCTCATCGTTGCCACCCAAGGACCACGTTGATCGAGGTAGAAGTCAATGTCTTCTTTCTTGTCCTTATCGGACAGCAGTCGATTCTTCTTTATATCTTTGACAGTGTCAGATGCTCTGATATCCCACAGCTTGTCCACACTGTCTGAAAACTTCTGCCATTTTCCTCCAGCGTCAGTTTCTCGTTTTCTGCTCTTTTGGAGTAAGTGCCACTCTTTCCACAATGCCTCTAGCTTCCGTTCGCAGTTGAGCTTTGTGATTGTTTTAATGCGGGCCATGTTCCAAAACTTTAAGACGTTGTTTATGGTTTCTTTGAATGCGTCTTTCCTGTTAGCAGTGTACTGGATAACACTGAAGAAGTATTGCAAAACCTGCCGTGTTGTTGGCAATTTGCTACCACTGATGGAGGACGATGGTTGGCCAACTAAAAAAATTTCCGAGGCCGATCTTAGAGAAGGTAGCGATGTTATTTTCGCCTTTCCTTTTGATGACTCTATTTGTAGCTTCAAGAGTTCTTCCAGTTATGGTTGCCATCGATTTGTCCATGACAAAGGATGAGGAACTCAGACAGAATTTCAAAATGTTATGATCTGTAAAAAAAGAAATAGGTTAGGTACCTGGCACAGGTATAGTGCATTTTCTAATTACCTTTATACATTCTGCCCGGGTATGGTGACTCATTTTTTTGAAAAGTTAGGTGAGCGTGGTTTTTCCCATTATTTGGTACTATACTAGCACATTGGTATTACCTGTATACAGGCACAACCTTTAAACCATTAGTCGTATGACATTGGCAGGCACACCAAACGACTTCTCTCATTAAGAGGATTCAGAAAACATCCCTACTTAATGATTTATCTTGATTCAGTAAAAAGTTAAAAAGTATGCATTTTAAAAAAAAACTAGTAATTTCAAGGTTGATGCGAGACCCCTAAATATTGATCAATTTTTGTAAAAATGGTACCAATGTGCTAGTATAGTGCCAAATAATGGGAAAAACCACGATCACCTATACTTTTCAAAAAAAATTGAAAAGTGGGCCACCCTACCGTACCGTACACATGTCTACTTTAACCTAAAACAAGATTTTTAGTGTTGATTAAGTTAGTATAGATGCTACAGCAATTTCAGTGGACCATACCCACCTCCATTTTGACAAAGTACCATTTTTTGTATATATGAAAATTTTAAAAAATCTGTAATTTAGGGGGGGCAGGACCCCTTCAAATGGAATAGTGCTGTAACTTTTTTTCTGTTAATTTTAGCCATTTTTTCTGCTTATGCTAATTTGTTGTGTGTGCAATTACCTTTCATACACACTTTAAATCACTGTTCTATGTCAATTAGGGACTGAGTAAGGGGGGCATAACTTTTGAACCATAACTCCGATTGAGCTATTATTTGAAATTTGGTACTTACTAGCATAGACCATTCTATAAACCAAATTTAAGCAAAATCTATGAGGGTATGGTGCACTTTTTTTTTCTTTCCATGTAATGAGCATATATATATATATATATTCTATAAGATGGGGTAGGGCTACGTTGTGGCCAATGTCGTAACACTGCTTCCTGGAGATCAGTGAGGTTAAACAACATTGGGTCTGGGTAGTAGTTGGATGGGAGACCATCCTCTGCTCCCAGATTACGTAGTGATCCGTGGTTTGGATCCTACATAAAGCTGTAGGTCCCCTCCATCATATGACCTTAGATGTTGTGAAGGAGGTTAAACAACTTCAATAAAAAAAAAGATGGGGGGGTAACTGGGCTACTAAGTTTTAAGGTAAATTTCGTATTATAACTGAATTTTTTTCCAGAAATTGTTGGTATCTACCTATGTATAGGTACCTAAAATGTATGGAACAAATAATAACAAAATTTATCTTAAACTTAGTTGGGCCCAGTTATTCCATATTATATATATATATATATATATATATATATATATATATTATATATATATATATTATATAATACAGGCCTGTGATGGTTTTGTTGTCTGAAATGTTTTATTACATATATAATTTTTGCACACTGATTGCGAAAATAATCATCATTTTTTGCCATGTATAGATTTTTCACAAAATGTCATATTACATATAAATTGACTCAATTAAATTTTGATTAAAAACTACTGCCTATAAATGCTTCCAGATCAGAAGTGATGTCATAACATCTAGAACATTCAAGAAATGCACCACTAGTATATAAATGATTGACAAGCCACGAGATGAGTCAGTCTGTCTAGTGCAGTGATGGCGAACCTATGACACGCATGTCAAAGGTGACACATTGCTGTTTTTTTGTTAACACACCTAAACTGACATTTCTACCATCCAAAAGTTAAACAAAAACTATAAAGAATGAAAATTGATCAAATCAAGACACTTTTAATTTCATCTAAATAAATAGGAAATTATTATATACAGGGTGTCCCATAAGTCTGGCATCATAGGAAAAATAATAAAAAAAGGCAAAACAAAAGCTTTTATTTACAGAATGTGCTCAATATGTCCACCATTGTTTTCAATATACAAATTTAGACGTGATACCCAGTCAGCAAGCACATGGTGAATGATGTCAGGAGTAATGGTGTTACATGCCCCAATAATGCGCTGCCGCAAATGTTCAACACTCCTAATTTTCTCTGCGTATACCAGTGCTTTCAAGTGGCCCCAGAGATAAAAATCTAGTGGTGAGAGATCCGGGCTTCTAGCTGGCCATTCCACAGGCCCTCGATGTCCTATCCAATGACCAGGGAATTGTTGGTACAGGTATTCCCTTACTTGGGTGCTGTAATGTGCAGGAGCGCCATCTTGCTGGAACCATGTTGGGAAATTTCCTTCTTCATTCAAGAGAGAGGGAAATGCTTCTTCCTTGAGCATACATAGGTAGGTGCCTCCAGTGACATGTTCATTGAAAAAGAGGGGGTCTATGATGCGATCCTTTCAAATGCCACACCATACCATCACCCGAGATGCACCTTGTTCCTTTGAAGAGGTATACCAGTGAGGGTTGTTTTGAGACCAGTAGCAGGTGTTCTGTCGATTTACCTCACCATTTCCATAAAAAACAGCCTCATCACTGAACAGAATGGTAGATGGGAAATTGGCATCCCGAGCATAAGAAAAGTATGAATTATGGTTTGTAGAAATAGAAAAATATGAATTTCTCCTATGATGCCGGACTTATGGGACACCCTGTATATTTTTTTGTAAATAAACATTCAATTCTCTATTTGATGGCTATTTGATTACATATTACTGTGGTTGGATTTGAATTGAAATAAATTACCATTATAAATAGTATAAAATTAAGCATTAATTTTGGCTGGCAACTCTAAATTATACTGTATATTCATAATTCAGAATTGGCAACCCTGATTTCTTCTTTCTCTGTCTTTAGTCGAGCTATGGCGTCGTTTTACACGGGCATTTTGATTTAATGAGTCTAATTAAGTCATTATTAATCACTGTTGTGTAGTGTTATGTTTCATTATTAATTAATATTAAGTGTTTGCTGGTGTTAATTATTAGTATTAAGTTGTTGATATTATTGTGTTGAAAAATGAGAATTTATCTCCATTAACTTTATTAACTGTGGTACCATTGAAACTAATTAGGCCTAATGTTAATTCATCATTTTACTTGTTCTAACATCCATGTGTCACATTAAATATTTGTGTTAATGATTTTGAATTGCTATTGTTTTTTAATATTTCAGCCTTATCATAATGCGGAATCAGTAAACAAAAAAATAAAATTGTCAAAGAAAGGAAGCAGGAGTTTCCAAGATTGGTGAACTGAAAAATATGGCATTATTGATACAAACAACAAAACTCTATGCATCCTGTGTAGTGAAATAGTTGTGAGGAGAACTTGGAATGTGAAAAGGCATTTTGACACTAACCACCAGTGGCTTCTAGAAAAAAGTGAGCAAGAATGTAAAGAATATATATTGCGAATGTTAAAAGATAAACACGTCTCAATCAGACAATTTACTTAAATTTGTAAGTGGGCCTTCAAATTTAGTGTGTGCAAGTTTCAGTATTTCACACATTATTGTCCAGCATGGAAGCTCACTTAGTGATGGAGATTTTGTTACAGAAGCTTTTATGAAATGTCCACCATTTTTATTTGATGACTTTCAAAATAAAGCAGCTATTATTCAGCGTATTAATGAATTACCAATTAGTAGAAATACTGTTAAAGACAGAGTGAAGAAGATGAACTCTGATATAGAAAATCAAGTGAAAAAAGACTTAAATGCACGTGATTTCTTTTCTATTTCTTGATGGGGCCACCGATGCTACATCATCGGCTTGATTAGCTATTATTGCTAGATATCCCAGTGGCAATGCAATATATGAGGAATTACTTAAGTTAGAAAATTTGCCTCTGAATACAACAGGAGCAGATATATGTGAGGTTGTTGTTAGAATGCTTCGTGATAAAAAGATAGATATGTCAAAAATAGTGTCAGTTATGACAGATGGTGCCCCAAATATGGTTGGACAAAATGTTGGATTTGTGAAACATTTTACAGAAACTGTTGGTCATCCGCTTGTATGCTTTCAGTGTATTATACATCAAGAGGTATTGTGTGCAAAGGTAGGTTTAAAAGAAGTTAATGATGTAATGGCAGTTGTGACAAAAATAGTCAATTTGATAGCTTCACGGGCTTTGCACAAACGAGAATTTATGTCACTGTTAAATGAAGTTGATTCAGTTTATAATGGATTACTTAGGTATGTATAATAATGTGTGATGGTTAAGTCACGGTAAGGTACTTGAATGTTTTGTGGAATGCTTAAATGAAATCAGGCTATTTTTAAATATGAAAAATATAGAACAGTTTCCTCAATTAACTGATGTGGCTTGGCTCAGTAGACTTATGTTTTTCACTGATCTGTCATTACATCTGAATGAACTCAATATTAAATTACAAGGTTTTGGGAAAACTATTGATGTAATGTTTGGCTTGATCAAAGGCTTTGAAAGCAAGCTCAACATTTTTAAACGTGACTTGGAAAGTAGAAGTTATAAGTACTTTCATAGGTTGAAGAAACATTTTGATGAAATGAAGTGCCAAGACAGACGACGACTTGGAACAAGCTCAAGAACAATTTGTTGAAATTTTAAACTCTATAATCTGAAGTTAGATTTGTTTGATTGGTTAGATTTAAATGACTTTGAAATGCAGTTAGCAGAGTTCCAATCCAGCTCTATTTGGAAGCAAAAGTTTAAACTCTATAATCTGAAGTTAGATTTGTTTGACTGGTTAGATTTAAATGACTTTGAAATGCAGTTAGCAGAGTTCCAATCCAGCTCTATTTGGAAGCAAAAGTTTATCGATCTTAGATCTGAGTTAGAAACACTCGAGTGAGACTGCTTGCAGGGATCTGTGAATAATAATTCTGACATTGAAATTCTGAAAGTGTGGAACTGGATCCTGGAAACTTTTGACACTCTTAAAAGACTTGCCAAAGCTATACTGACAATTTTTTCATCAACTTACTCCTGTGAAACTTTGTTCTCAACTTTGAATAACATCAAAATGGACAAGAGAAACAGATTGGTTGATGTCAGTGCTGCTTGTGTAGCATTAAAATGTACGAATTACACACTTGCTATAAAAGAGCTGGGTCATTCTCTGTCAGATCAACCAGTGCCTAACACCCTCATATCTCAGATTTTGCTGAAATTTGGTTTATAGGGAGTTTGTGGGCCCTGAATCCATTTCTGAAATTATAAGGTCAATCCGACCAACGGTTCAAGAGATATGACCTCGGGAAATTTGAGGTCACTTGCGAGGTCACTAACATTTGGTGACCCATAACTTGGGTAATAATGGTCACAATTATATAAAAGTATATATATTTAGAATCAGAAAACGACAAGGAATCCAAATATGCAAGTTTTAGAACTCTAGGTTGAAAAATAAAAAAGTTACACTGTAACCAAAATTTGAGGTCACGATTTGACCTCTGGGGTATCAAATGAGAATTTTTTTTTTAAATGTAAAAAATGAAGGCATAGGCATTGGCTATTAGAATCAGCAAAAAAAAGTTTGTTAGTATTTTTCATGTAACTAACATATAAGTGAACACCATATTCATAAGTTGTGCGTCAATTCTACCTATTTTTTCACACAAGCTCATAATTTGACCTATAGAAATAAAAATTACATTTTTTTATAGATATAAAAACAAAGGCAAAAAATGTAAAATTGTATTTCACTGCTAATCTACACTGGCAATAATAGTTATAATAGTGAAAGGGGAAGACCTACTTAGAGGATTCATGTGCTAGCCTAATACAATTTTTGCATGCTCGATGCTCTCATCAATTTCTTTTTGTGGAAAAATGTATTGAATTCTGCTGCCTCCTCTTAGGGTAGGACAACTCATTACAGTTAATATATGATGTCCTGGCACTGCACATGAATCCTTGTTTGATGGATAATAATATGCACTTGATCCTGATGACCCAGAGGGATGTAGAAAGTTCACAGTGAAATCATCAAACTCTTCACAATATTCCTCCACAATTCCATACCAAACTTGCATGTCATAAATGCAGCCAACATACTCTCCTGGTTTGACACATTTTAGGTTACCAAGTATATTGGCCAGCACATCCATCTGAGAAATAGTGCACCTTCTTCAATTGTGGGCATCTGAATTTAACATATGTCATAAGCTTCAATATGAATGAGTAAACCATTATAGTGTTGTGTTTTAGTGATGCAGATAAGAAACAGACACTAAAATGGCTAAGTTCCTGGTCTGCAGATGATCTATAATAGATGACAAAAGGGTGAACTGTACACTGTGAATTGTCCCAGTGAAACCCTTGGGCAGCATCCTGGACAATGAAAGAATAATTCTCAGAGAAATCACCTACTATAACTACCTCACTCTGAGGTGGTAGTGTTTCTTTCAACTGCTTGAAGTACTGTGATTGTTGCTGAGCAACAAAGTGATGACGAACCATGCGGGATATTTTCATGCTTAGGGATGATAAGTATTCATGAAGTGGCTCCACCTTATCAATCATTGTACAATGGTCAACAGTCACCCATTGCTTGTAAGATATTTCATTTGGAGCTGATTTCACACTGTCAAGTAACTCAAGAAAATCCAGGACACCCTCTTCTCTTGGGCAATCATTGCAAAGTTGCATCATGCAAGTCTCTCTTTCTGTACTGCAGACACTGTAATCCATAAGATCCTTGTATGAAAGACCTCTTTCTCCCAATGCAGCCAGCTGCAATTTTGGATTTTGATGGTATGTGCAGACACAGACAGAATGAGTCCCACCACTACCGGCAAGCACACAATATGATGGCCGTAATTTTGCAAATGTGGAAAATCCTATTTTGGGATTCTTTTCATCATTTTTATATAGTTCAAACATCTCTCTTAAATTCCGAGGACCAATCGTTTTTGCACCTTCATTGCACCTTCAGCACTGATAACTTTCACGCAATCCTTTTGGCCAGGACACATACGACTAACCTCTTCTGACTCATAGAATCTTCTAACTATATCTTTGTGTTCTTCAGATATCACTTTTCCTTTGCTCATTAGTGGAATCTTCGGAAGGATTCCATGTTCTGATTTAAGTGAACGGCTTCTTTTCACCATGTATGTTGTAGTTTGAAAGAAACTAGCTGTTTTTTCAATTGTGTATGGTGAGAGTATCAATATTTGTAGTTTGTGATGGTGACATTTGCTCTCCAGGAATGACTGTTTCAATTCATTCATTAATTTGTCTAGATGTTTTTCAGATTTAGTTTCAGGTTTTGAAGTATCACTTACCTCCTCGGTAATTTGAACACCATAACTGAGTTCTAGCCTCTCCTTCAGGTGTTTCTGAGCAGATGATAGCTTACCACGAGCCTTGCGCTTTTTCTGGCTTAATGACAGCCCTTCTGAAAAGAACAGAAAAAAAGGTTTCACACACCTGAATATTAGTAATTAAATATTAATTATAGTACCTTAAATGCTATATAATTGGCTATATAGTAGATCAAACAGACCTTGTAGTAAAGTATAAGTTATTATATTAATTTATTACTTACTTTTTTAACTGGTGTTTGGTCCAGAAATGCTAGAACTGGTTCAACTGAAGTTGAAGGATTTTCCTTTATCAAGCAATCACTGTCATTGTCCAGATCTTGAATTGAAGAGATGTTACTCAAGCCACTGATAGTAGATGATTCATTTGAATCCTGCTCAGACTCGTTGTTTTCAGTGGTACTAAGTATAGTGGGGTTTTTCATTATCAGTGTCCAGCAGTTCACACACAACAATGAGTCTTTTTTCACTCTTCCAGCACATTTTTCAACAAGTACATCAGTCACTTTTCTAAGATTGATTGTTATGCTTTTCTTGTGTTTTTGAATAGGGTCCTGGCAGTATTTCAAGTGCCGAACCATTGTATTTTGATCTGTAAAGATATAGGATTTACAATTAGGTAATATATATTTTTTAGAAAATATATAGCTATACACACTTAATATTTTAGGCCTTGATAGTCTCTGAGGCTCATTAAAACACCATACCCACCAGCCACCCACAGTGCTGGCTGGAACTGTACTAACCTGTAGACAAGGAATTTTGCAACTATCTGTGTTGATTCTGCACTTAGACAAGTAGCAACATGTTTCAACAGGTTTGTTTAGGCTACATGTGAGCTTAGTCTTCCCCTTTCACTATTATAACTATTATTGCCAGTGTAGATTAGCAGTGAAATACAATTTTTATTAAATTCTTGGAGCTTGAGGTCAAATTGATAGCTAAGATATAAAAATTCCTTGAAATGACAAGCAATTTATAAATATGGTGTTCACTTATAAGTTAGTTACATGAAAAGTACCAACATAAACAAACTTTTTATGATTGTTTCTATTAGTCAAGAACTCTGACTGTTTTTTATATCTATAAAAAATGTAATTTTAATTTCTATAGGTCAAATTATGAGCTTGTGTGAAAAAATAGGTAGAATTGACGCACAACTTATGAATATGGTGTTCACTTATGTTAGTTACATGAAAAATACTAACATAAACAAACTTTTTTTTGCTGATTCTAATAGCCAATGCCTATGCCTTCATTTTTTACATTTAAAAAAAATATTCTCATTTTATACCCCAGAGGTCAAATCGTGACCTCAAATTTTGGTTACAGTGTAACTTTTTTATTTTTCAACCTAGAGTTCTAAAACTTGCATATTTGGATTCCTTGTCATTTTCTGATTCTAAATATATATACTTTTATATAATTATGACAATTATTACCCAAGTTATGGCTCGCCAAATGTTAGTAACCTCGCGAGTGACCTCAAATTGCCCGAGGTCATATCTCTTGAACCGTTGGTCGGATTGACCTTATAATTTCAGAAATGGATTCAGGGCTCACAAACTCCCTATAAAGCAAATTTCAGCAAAATATGAGAGATGAGGGTGTTAATTTCAATTTTTTTTGGTTGATCTGACAGAGAATGACCCAGGCTCTTTCTAAGAGTACAGCAACAAAAGAAGTCACTAAATAACAGGTAAAATTATAGTTTTTATTTTAAAACATTTTATTGTCATTTATTTTTATTTTTCCTGTATTGTTCAAATGAGCTAGAATAGATAGTTTTATTATTATAATTGCGATGTTCCTCTGATAACAGTGATTGTTTATGTATGTGACATGCCACTTGAATATGATCATGAAAACTTTTAATTTTTGACACCCAGGGTTGAAAAGGTTTGCCATCACTGGTCTAGTGTATGCGAGGTTATAGTTCTTTATTATTCAAAGGTGCGCAGTGATTATATTTCTTTTTTGAAAGTTGTTTATTTATCGCTACGGCAACTAGAGGGTGTGTAAATAGCCCAAACATTTTCTATTATATTTGTGGAAAATTTACTGTGAAAAAACAAAGGCAAGATATTACAGACTTCATCAAGAAAGCATACTATGCGTACTTTGGAGTGAAACTTGGGGATCAAGACAAATCATGGGCTCCCCATAAAGTTTGCAATGTTTGTGTTGAACAACTTACTGTGGAGTAAAGGTAAAAAGGCTTCTTTACCTTTTAGGATTCCAATGGTCTGGCGTGAGTAGTGATGTGAGGCGAGAATATTCTCGTTCTCCGAGATTATTCTGAGAATATTCTCCATAATATTATTTGCTGAGAATATTTGAGAATTTTCTTTTTTCTTAGTTTTAAAATTTTTAGATTGTTTTGCAGCTTTTTAGAGTAATCAGAGTAAATACCAGGGTAACCAATAATTAATTTCTATATACAGGGTGGGGCACGGGAATCAAGTGTTTTTTGAATAGCTAGTAATCGGCCATTAGGAATGGGAGGGGCGTGCGGTAGGTAGCATTCCATTCCTGGGTTCATAGCATTTAACTTTAACTAACACTCACCTTTATCTTTCAGGTGCCATCATGGAGCAGTGGACGTTAGAACACCGCATGTTCGCGTATGATCATTTTGTTAGGAGTGGTGAGTCAGTGACAGCAGTTCAGCGTGCGTTTCGCCGCAGATTCAACATTCATCGAAATGACTCTGTTCCCGCTCGTGACACAATCTTACGTTGGGTTAACAATCTTCGAACAGGAGGCTCAATAATGAAAACAAAACCGAAGGGCCGCAACGCACTGTGCGTACTCCAGAGAACGTTGAAAGGGTCAGACAAGCGATGTTGCAAAGCCCAGGCTGCTCTGCTCGGAGACATTCAGCTGCACTCGGAATCAGCAATCGTACTGTTAGACGGATTTTGCATGAAGAATTACATTTTCACCCATACAAGTTAGCGATGGTGCAGGAATTGAATGTAAACGATTGCCCCCAACGACTGAATTTTGCACAGGAAATGCTTGCACTTTATGAGCAGAATGAAAACATGATGGTGGTAATGAGTGATGAAGCCCATTTCCACCTTAATGGGGCCGTCAACAATCAAAACTGTCGGTATTGGGCTGCTGAAAATCCGCGACAACTCCATGAAAAACCGCTGCATAGCCCTAAGGTTACAGTTTGGTGCGCGGTGGGAAAGTTTGGCATCATTGGTCCCTATTCGAACAAAATGGGGTTACCGTTACCATAACATCTGGGCGTTACATTGAGATGGTGAACACCTTTTTCATCCCTGAGTTACGAAGAAGGCGTATTGCTCGTCGACATTTGTGGTTTCAGCAAGATGGGCCATGCCACACACCGCCAGAGCGTCAATGGCTGTTCTTCGCCCCCTGTTTCCCAACCATCTCATTTCGAGATTTGGTGACATTGCATGGCCCCCTCGGTCCCCTGACTTGTCCACATGTGACTTCTTTCTATGGGGGTACCTCAAGTCACGTGTCTACGAGGACAAGCCCCGTACATTAGATGCATTGAAGGAAGCGATCCGTCAACAAATCATCCAAATCAACAGAGACCTGCTGGGAAGAGTGGAGGCCAATTTTCGTAAACGCCTTCAACAATGCGTCGATGGCCAAGGACATCATATGCCAGATATAATTTTCGGTACATGATTATTATGACATGAAATGCTATGTTCTTACGAATGTTGTTCTACCAATATATTTTCTTTACAAAAATAAATATCATTTTCCTGATTATTCCAAAAACACTTGGTTCCCGTGCCCCACCCTGTAGTTTTGAAAAAATCAAATAAATAAATAAAAAAAATTTTTTTTCATAAAAAAAGCTTATTATACTGAAAAACTGAAATTGAACACTTAATTACAAGGGATATTTTTTTTGTTTCTAAACTGTTTTGTATGATATATTTTATTAATTTCCATATAATTTTGAAAAAAATCAAATAAATCAAATAAATAAAAAAATGATTTTTTCAATCTTTTTTTTTTTATTTATTTATTTATTAGCTATTATACTGAAAAACTGAAATTGAATACTTCATTACAAGGGATATTTTTTCTTTCTAAACTATTCTGTGTGATATATTTTATTAATTTCTATACAGGGTGTACATAAAGTCAGGATTTATTTTTGTGAAGCACTTTGAAATTATATGGAATTCAATCATAAAATGATAAGGTGGTAACATTTATTAAATAATTAAGAGTAGGATTCAACATGACGCCCATCAGTATCCCTGCACAGCTCAAATCATTCCGCAGCATTTCTAAACATATTCTGTAGCATTTGCAGGGTTATGTTATCTGCAGCAGTTCGTATACGTGTACGTAAGTTTTCAAGACTCATAATCTTCATCTGATAGACGTGCGATTTGATAAAGCCCCATGCAAAGAAATCTAAAGGAGTTAAATCTGGTGATCTCGCTGGCCAAGGTCTGTTGCTTCCGTGTCCGATCCAGTGATTTGGAAAATGTCCATTTAGATAATCCTGAATAATTTTGGCATAGTGACAAGGAGCACCATCATGTTGATAGATGACGGTACAAAAATCTTGAGCTTCTAACTAAGATTAAATACAAAGAACACAGTTGGTTACTTTGTGGAGACTTAAAAGTGATTTGTGTGTTAGGTCAACAACCAGGTTATGTGAAGTTACCATGTTTTATGTGTGAATGGGATAGCTGAGCAATAACTCAGCACTGGATAAAAAAGGAATGGACATGCAGAGTCAACCTGACACCTGCTTCTAAAAACATTCAATGTGAAAGTTTGGTTGACACATAGAAAGTCCTTTTACCTCTGTTTCACATAAAATTGGGCTTGATGAAGCAATTTGTTAAGGCCTTGGACGAAGATGGAGATTGTTTTAAGTATCTCTGTGGTAAATTCCCAACTCTTTCGGAAGCAAAATTTAATTAAAGCAGGAATTTTTGTTGGTCCCAAGATTAGAAAACTGACTTTGGATGAATACTTTGAAAGAACAATGAACAATCTTGAAAAAGAAGTGTGGATTGCTTTTAAGGATGTTATCATCAAATTTTTGGGGAACAAGAAGTACCCAAATTACCAAAACATTGTGAACAACATGCTAAATAAGTTCAAAGAGTTGGGTTGTAATAAGTTTAAAATTACATTTCTTACATTCACACTTGGATTACTTCCCTGAGAATCTTGGAGCACTCGGTAAAGAACAAGGAGAACAGTTTAGTAAAGAACAAGGAGAACAGTTTAGTAAAGAACAAGGAGAACAGTTTAGTAAAGAACAAGGAGAACAGTTTAGTAAAGAACAAGGAGAACAGTTTAGTAAAGAACAAGGAGAACAGTTTAGTAAAGAACAAGGAGAACAGTTTAGTAAAGAACAAGGAGAACAGTTTAGTAAAGAACAAGGAGAACAGTTTAGTAAAGAACAAGGAGAACAGTTTAGTAAAGAACAAGGAGAACAGTTTAGTAAAGAACAAGGAGAACAGTTTAGTAAAGAACAAGGAGAACAGTTTAGTAAAGAACAAGGAGAACAGTTTAGTAAAGAACAAGGAGAACAGTTTAGTAAAGAACAAGGAGAACAGTTTAGTAAAGAACAAGGAGAACAGTTTAGTAAAGAACAAGGAGAACAGTTTAGTAAAGAACAAGGAGAACAGTTTAGTAAAGAACAAGGAGAACAGTTTAGTAAAGAACAAGGAGAACAGTTTAGTAAAGAACAAGGAGAACAGTTTAGTAAAGAACAAGGAGAACAGTTTAGTAAAGAACAAGGAGAACAGTTTAGTAAAGAACAAGGAGAACAGTTTAGTAAAGAACAAGGAGAACAGTTTAGTAAAGAACAAGGAGAACAGTTTAGTAAAGAACAAGGAGAACAGTTTAGTAAAGAACAAGGAGAACAGTTTAGTAAAGAAAAGGAGAACAGTTTAGTAAAGAACAAGGAGAACAGTTTAGTAAAGAACAAGGAGAACAGTTTAGTAAAGAACAAGGAGAACAGTTTAGTAAAGAACAAGGAGAACAGTTTAGTAAAGAACAAGGAGAACAGTTTAGTAAAGAACAAGGAGAACAGTTTAGTAAAGAACAAGGAGAACAGTTTAGTAAAGAACAAGGAGAACAGTTTAGTAAAGAACAAGGAGAACAGTTTAGTAAAGAACAAGGAGAACAGTTTAGTAAAGAACAAGGAGAACAGTTTAGTAAAGAACAAGGAGAACAGTTTAGTAAAGAACAAGGAGAACAGTTTAGTAAAGAACAAGGAGAACAGTTTAGTAAAGAACAAGGAGAACAGTTTAGTAAAGAACAAGGAGAACAGTTTAGTAAAGAACAAGGAGAACAGTTTAGTAAAGAACAAGGAGAACAGTTTAGTAAAGAACAAGGAGAACAGTTTAGTAAAGAACAAGGAGAACAGTTTTAGTAAAGAACAAGGAGAACAGTTTAGTAAAGAACAAGGAGAACAGTTTAGTAAAGAACAAGGAGAACAGTTTAGTAAAGAACAAGGAGAACAGTTTAGTAAAGAACAAGGAGAACAGTTTAGTAAAGAACAAGGAGAACAGTTTAGTAAAGAACAAGGAGAACAGTTTAGTAAAGAACAAGGAGAACAGTTTAGTAAAGAACAAGGAGAACAGTTTAGTAAAGAACAAGGAGAACAGTTTAGTAAAGAACAAGGAGAACAGTTTAGTAAAGAACAAGGAGAACAGTTTAGTAAAGAACAAGGAGAACAGTTAGTAAAGACAAGGAGAACAGTTTAGTAAGAACAAGGAGAACAGTTTAGTAAAGAACAAGGAGAACAGTTTAGTAAAGAACAAGGAGAACAGTTTAGTAAAGAACAAGGAGAACAGTTTAGTAAAGAACAAGGAGAACAGTTTAGTAAAGAACAAGGAGAACAGTTTAGTAAGAACAAGGAGAACAGTTTAGTAAAGAACAAGGAGAACAGTTTAGTAAAGAACAAGGAGAACAGTTTAGTAAAGAACAAGGAGAACAGTTTAGTAAAGAACAAGGAGAACAGTTTAGTAAAGAACAAGGAGAACAGTTTAGTAAAGAACAAGGAGAACAGTTTAGTAAAGAACAAGGAGAACAGTTTAGTAAAGAACAAGGAGAACAGTTTAGTAAAGAACAAGGAGACAGTTTAGTAAAGAACAAGGAGAACAGTTTAGTAAAGAACAAGGAGAACAGTTTAGTAAAGAACAAGGAGAACAGTTTAGTAAAGAACAAGGAGAACAGTTTCACCAAGACAGCAAAGCAATGGAGAAGAGATACCAGTATCAGGGAAGGTGGGACAGCATGATGGCTGATTACTGCTGGATGTTGAAACGGAATACTCCAGAATTATTACATAAAAGAAAAGGAATAGCACGTACATTCGAGACTAAAAGGCTTTGATCTTGCAAGAAAACTCAGGACAAATAAATATAAATTGATGTTAAGTCTTCTTTTTTAAAGTTGTTTGCATTTGTAATTAGTATAACAAAGCAAAATAGGTACCTGATGTAAATTGAAATAAGTAATATTTATTTTTGTTGTTGTTTTTTCCCTTCCAGTTTGCAGAAAATTGTTATGTGATATAAAAAAAATGGACACCTTATTTGAAATCAGTGTAGTTGATTTATATAAAATCAGATATTAATAAGAAAACAACTCTTACAAAGTTTTCATTTGCAGGCCTGTGTAATCAGACATGGGGCTAAAGCCAGGCCTTTGGAAGCTGGCCATTTAGATAGTCAGGAAGCCAAAACTGAATCTTATAGAACCAGGACTGGAAGATGAGTTCCATAGTTAGCCTATTCTAAATTAGTATAGGTTAACTATTTTTGGTTATTAGTATTACTAACAATCAAAAATATTAAAATAGTTAAATAAAAAATAAAGCCCCTCAAACTATACAAATAACAGTCTTGAAGCTGAAGCCAGCCATTTTCAAATTCTCAAATTCTCAAAGCCAAAGCCTTTATAAGCTGGCTTCAACCCCATGGCATATATATCCCAATTTATGAATGGGTTCTGTTCTTGAAAAATCTTTCATAAATTGAAGCTCATTTTCCCATTGACTTCCTTTGTAAAAGCTGAGATACGTTCTTACAAAAAAAAAAACTTCCTCAGAATGTCTTAAAATGTTACAAAACGTGTGTTTATTGGCAATGCTTGGTGTACACAATGATTATAAACCACTACAGTAATAAACATAATAAACATAAACATAGCCATTAAGTCTTCATTGTTCGTGGTGTGAAGCTAGAGCTTGTTAATGTCTTGCTCTACTTCTGAGAAACAAACCTGATGGGCAAGGGTCACAATTTTGGCCACAACAGGTTGAGTTTGGAAGAAACCTATGAATTTATTCACACATTCCAGCCACAGTTTCTTCCATACACTATTCATATTTGATTGTTTGGCTTCCTTCCACCTCTCAGAATAATGTCTACCACATCTTTTATGTTGAATTTTGAATTTCAGAAAGTTGGTCGGGTGACCATCTCCGATTTTCTTCAAATTTTCAGGGTTGATTCATACACCATTCAATAGCTTAAATCTAAAATTTTAGCTTCCTCAGTCAAAAATGTTTAATTTTATGGTCGCTTAAATGGCCCCCACCTTCGACAAAAAATGCCCATGCTGGGCTTGATTGGCCAACGCCTTCATTTTGAGAGGCCTTGAAAAGTGTCTTCTAATAGGAGTAGAAGCTTCAAATTTGTCATGCCAATACAACTTCTGGTGGGCTTTTCAATTTTGCAAGCTAAAAGGCTGTGGAACAAATAGTTTCTGAGTTACAAGGGCTTAAACATGGCTCCATTTTGAAGCTTGCATCAATTCCTTCCACTTTTACGACTACCATTTTCAAAAGTTTTAGTTCTACATCAATCACAGCTGTTTTAATACTCCTAATAGTCTCTATGGGTTGTAAATTTATGAGTGAAATAAAAAAATAACCAAAAAAGGATTTATTTTTATTTTTAAAAATTTCCAAAAGTTCATATTTTCACAAAATTTGCAAAATTAACAACTTTGGGGCTTAATATAAAGGTGTCTGAAATTAGTCAGGGAGTTGATACTTCTAGTAAAGAAAGATACATATGTGTACAAAAACATATATTAAGGAATAGATCTCAACTCAACTCCATATAGTTTTGGCTATTCAAAGAAAATACTTTTTGTGAAAAATTTTGAAATGTTTAAATTTCTTTTTACAACATTGAATTGTAATTTTACTTCCATTTTATTGCTTGGTAAGTTAATTCACAAATATTAAATTATCTAAATAAGTTTTACTCATAAAAAAGACATAATAGTATATACCTAGATTACACTGGGCAACAAAAAATTTTTTTTTTCGTGTCCCAAGAATGAAAATACCTTATTCTTATAGTATTTTCTGTGCTGAATCCAAATAAGTTTGTAAAATTTCTCTATCAGGTCTGGTTTTTGTGTGACATGCAATTTAATTTTTAAAAACCCATATAGTTACATACTTATTAAAATATGATCGAAAAGACATACCTGTAGTTTAAAAAGTAGCTTGTTTTGATTTTCTGCTGTGCTTTGCCTCAGGCATGTCTCTCTTAAGAGTCCAGCAATAGTCAGCCAGCATACTGGGGCTCCATTTGCCTTGGTAACGGTTTTCCATGGCAGAAATATCCTGATGAAAACGCTCACCATGTTCGTCGCTTACTGCACCCAGGTTTTCTGGAAAAAAGTCCAAGTGAGAGTCCAAGAAATGAACCTTTAATGACATATTGCACCCCATTGCTTGGTAAGACTTAAGAAGATCTACTATTTCAGGATAGTTTTCGGCCTTGTGATTTCCCAAAAAATTTGTGCAGACACTTTTGAAACTCTGCCACGCAGCTTTCTCAACTTCATTCAACTCTCCTTCAAATCTCTCATCTCTTAACAATTCTCTGATCTGAGGGCCTACAAAAATGCTTTCTTTAATCTTGGCATCACTGATCCGGGGAAACTTATTTCTCAAGTATGTGAATCCTGTTTGCGCTTTATCCATCGCTTTAACAAAGTTTTTCATAAGTCCAAGCTTGATATGCAAAGGAGGAAGGTACACTTTCTCAGGGTCAACAAGTGAACTATTCACAACATTTTTCTTGCCTGGAACAAGTGAGGTGCGTTTTGGCCAATCCTTCTTAACATAGTGGTTTTGCTTGTCCCTACTGTCCCACTCACATAAAAAACAACAGTACTTGGTGTAACCTAGCTGCAACCCTAGCAAAAGTGCAATGACCTTCAGATCTCCACAGATATTCCACTTATATTTCTGATACTGAAACTTTTCTAAAAGCAACTTCATGTTGTCGTATGACTCTTTCATGTTTGCAGCATGTGCAATAGGTACAGAAGGAAATTTATTTCCGTTGTGAAGAAGGACTGCTTTCAAGATGATTTTTGAGGAGTCAATGAACAATCGCCACTCATCCACATTATGTTCATGACCAAGAGCCCCCATGACTGAATTAACATCTTTACAAAACACAAGTCCATCTTCATGGGAGAACCATTCTTTGAATTCATCATGGTGGCTGTGGAAAAAACAAACTTTAGTGTCACGTTGCAGTAGATTCCAACCCTTTAATCTTGAACCTAAAAGTTCAGCCTGCTTCTTAGATAATTTCAAATCACGAACTAGGTCATTTAGATCTCCTTGTGACAGTAAATGTGGTTCATTGGAGGAACAGGTAGCCTGGAATGTTGGATCAGAAATGTCTTCATCTTTTTCCTCATGATATGCTACAGCTACGTTTGATTCCTCATCACTTAAACTTACATGTTCAGGAGGATTTGGTACTGGAAGTTGAGCACTGTGGGGAACTGGTCTCATTGCAGATGGTAGATTAGGGTATTTCATAAGGCTCTTTGTTTTTGAAGTGATCCCCTTTGTATTTACCAGGCAGAAATAGCAGTCTGTTGTGTGATCTTTGGGTTCCCTCCAAATTATTGGAATAGCAAATGGCATGTGACGTGAACCGTTTAGCCATCCTGTAAGTAGTCTTACACATGTCACACAACAAATGTGAGGGGCCCAACTCTTGTCCTGATCGCCTACTTTACATCCGAAATAAAGTTCATAGCATTTTTTTACTAATGGTGTAAAGTTACGTTTCTGGGATTTTAAAGTTAGATCACCACATACATAACAAAATGAATTAATTAGGATGATTCAGACAGTTCCGCGGCATTACAAAACATCTATATGAATACAACACTGGTGTAAAATTAACAAGAAGCAACAGACACTAGCTGTTAACACTGTGACATTTACAAGCAGACTGACTTGGAGCTGCTCTACACAGAAACTAGGCTCATGTCTGAACAGGTACAAACATGTTTCAATCTGCACAGTCTGCTGCTCCGACCAAATTTATCCTGCCAGCATTATCAGAACTTTCTCCCCAAAGGAATAAATTGTACTAATTTTACAGAAAAATTAATGCAACATATATATTAATATTAATATATTTTATTATAGTTATATTAATTAATATGATATATTATTATATTTATTATTTTTATAATGTTTTATATTATAATAGTTATATACTTAATTATATACAGGGTGTACATAAAGTCAGGATCTATTTTTGTGAAGCACTTGGAAATTATATGGAATTCAATCATAAAATGATAAAGTGGTAACATTTATTAAATAATTAAGAGTAGGATTCGACGTGACACCCATCAGTATCCCTGCACAGCTCAAATCATTCCGCAGTATTTCTAAACACATTCTGGAGCATTTGCGGGGTTATGTTATCTGCAGCAGTTCGTATACGTAAGTTTTCAAGACTCGTAATCTTCGTCTGATAGACGTGCGATTTGATAAAGCCCCATGCAAAGAAATCTAAAGGGGTTAAATCTGGTGATCTCGCTGGCCAAGGTCTTTTGTTGCTTCCGCGTCCGATCCAGCGATTTGTAAAACGTCCATTTAGATAATCCTGAACAATTTTGGCATAGTGACAAGGAGCACCATCATGTTGATAGACGACGGTACTAACAATCCTATCCCTGTCGTCTATCAACATGATGGTGCTCCTTGTCACTATGCCAAAATTGTTCAGGATTATCTAAATGGACGTTTTCCAAATCGCTGGATCGGACGCGGAAGCAACAGAACTTGGCCAGCGAGATCACCAGATTTAATCCCTTTAGATTTCTTTGCATGGGGCTTTATCAAATCGCACGTCTATCAGACGAAGATTACGAGTCTTGAAAACTTACGTACACGTATACGAACTGCTGCAGATAACATAACCCCGCAAATGCTCCAGAATGTGTTTAGAAATGCTGCGGAACGATTTGAGCTGTGTAGGGATACTGATGGGCGTCACGTCGAATCCTACTCTTAATTATTTAATAAATGTTACCACTTTATCATTTTATGATTGAATTCCATATAATTTCCAAGTGCTTCACAAAAATAGATCCTGACTTTATGTACACTCTGTATAATATGTTATTATTTTTTTATCCGGTGATCGTGCTAAATGAGGAAAAAATGAACATAGTGTCACAAGTAAACTAAGCCTGATAGAAAAAATCTGATTTCATATTTAGATTCAGCATGAAAAAGTACACTTAGAACACCCATCAAAACCCTTGACAAAATTGTTGTTGACCAGTGTTATTACTACATTTGCAGTTAACACAACAGATGGACCAGCTTGTAGGCTCAATACTTGGATCTACCTAAGTAAATCATGTAGAACCGTGTTCTACTGCTCTTTAAGCACTTCCTAGTAATTTAAATTATGCAGTTAGTACAGATAAACTAGCAGTAACCACCATTTTCAGTACAAAACCTTAAATTTAAGTAGCTTTGTTGTATTACTTCCCTTAATACAAGTGTACAGTACTTAGCTATATACAATAATGAATTCCTGAGTTTTTAAGCATGTGAATTTATTGGCTATAAGTTCATATTCTTTTTTTAATATGTGTTGTTTTATGTAAATTCGTATGTAAACTTATATATAGCTAATATAACTTATGTTTAGACACTGACTCAGGAATTTATTATTGTACTCAGGCTTTAAGTCTGATTGTCTTCAACACTCCATGGCCTCACAGCCATAAATTGGCAATTTATTATTCGGCTTGATACAGGTCTGTAGTTACTTAGGCTTTTTTTAAAATACTCCTCAATTTTAGATAACAATCATTTGATAACTTGTACTGTCTCCCCATTTTCCCAGTAACTGTAGGTGGTTCAATTGAACACAAAACATGTTGGAATGGAATCCAGCAAATGTCCTCTTGTTCAGGCCATTTAAAAGGATTCTTTTTCATGAAATTTACTAATAGATCCTTCTCAGTATCACACACTTCAACTATGTTTCCAACAAACCAGTCACCTTCATAGAAACAGGCCACATATGTACCAGGTTTATATTGGTAAGCCACATTTTCTTGTGTAGCATTGAGGAAGGAAAGTTGTACGTTAAAGAAATTTTCATCACTAGAAATTTTGTACGGTTTAATGCCTGTTGATGAAGGTCTAAAGCAGTGATATGAATGGGTTCCTGGGATTGTCTTAATTAAGGAATACCTTTTTTCTAACTCAAATAAATTAGCATTTTCCTCAATTTTAGCTGAATCAATGTACAGAAATTGTATACCATTAATATTAGATTTGCACCAATCAAACATCTCTTTTGGATTGGTGATGTGACCTTTACTTGTTGCTTGTAGACTTGCCCAGGCAACTAACCTTTTGACGGTGCCACCAACACCATCGCAGGGGCTCTTTCCATGAGAGGTGGCAAAAAAGTTCCATTCACATGTTAGTTGGAAATCTTGTAACACTGAATTAATGATGTTTTTATAGTTTTTATATTGACTTGCTGTGCCATTGCTAAAGTAACAAATATGTTTCAGTTTAGGATTCTGACTTTTAAGTAATTTCAAGGCTTCACATAAAAAAGAATGAACTGCAGTTGTGTTGTGTGTAAGTGAATCTGATATTACACAAAAATTTGTAACTTTTAGTTCACCATCAACTTTTTGATAGCAGACTACCGGATGCAAGGTAGCCTGGGTATTGTCCCAGTGATGCCCTTGTACGGCATCCTGAATTATAAAACTATAGTTTTCAGAGAAGTCAACAAGCACTAATGCTGTAGAATCATTGAGGTTTTCTTTACAGTCGGACAAATGTTTTGATTGGGCTTTTGCTATGAAATGGTGTACTTTCAACTTTTTTGCACTTTCACATATGTCTTCTACTACATTCGAAACACTTTTTGTCATTGTGACCAGTTGGGTATGGTCTGTATGAAGCCACTGCTTAAAGGAAACCTCATCATCCATGTCATAATCATTGTTTTCAAAAATGGTAAGAAGCCAATCCCGTAATTCATTTAAACCAGGACATGTTTTGCAGTTATTAATCATGCAGTTTCTGGTTTCAGTGTTGCAGACTATTTTCCCTAGTAACTCTCTTAATTCTACTTTGACGGGGAGTGATTCACATAAAAGTTTAAAGTTCTGGTATATTTCACAAATGCATACATTGTGTGATCCTTTACTCCCCACACCCATACACCATTTTGGTCTCAGTTCAAAAAACTTTGATTTGGAGATTTTGTCATTTGGATATTTATTTTTGTAAAGCATATATAATTCTCTGATATTTGTCAACAACAGTATTTTCTGCTTGTGAACCTTCCCTCGTGGTGTTTTTATTGATTTGTAGTCTTTTTTACCAGGGCATTCTCTAGTATATTCATTGTTTTGGAAAAATTCTATATCACTCTCCTTTATTTCATCGCTTATACCCTTGCTACTCTTTTTATTTCTCATTATAGGAAGGATACCTTCTTTTCTCTTTAAGGCCCTCAGCATTAACCATTCTGGCTGACACTTCAAATTCTTTCATAATTCTTTCTCTGGACCAGGTTTTACCAATTGGAAGGAGTGTTAGAATTTGTATCTTTTCTTGTCTGGTACTAGTTTTACACTTCTTTCAGTTCCTCTATCATATGCTGATAACACTTTTCTTCCTCACTCTCTATAGGTTTCTCCGCTTCCTCATCCAAAATGCTAGGCTTCATATGAAGTACTTTTGACAGCTTTGATTTTGTTGATGTTTCAATTTGCTTTAGTTTCCTTTTCGCGTAAAACTTTCGATCTTGCTCTTACATACTTAATGGGTGAGCATTCTAGTGAACCTAACGTTTTGTCAAATGTCTCCTTAACTATTTCTTCTGGAACATATTCATCACTACCTGAGTCTTTTTCATCTTCAATCGTCTTGGCTCTAGAGAAGCATGTTGAGCAAAGTTTCTGTCCTGGTATCAGATTCAGTCTAGTTGCTATGTCTCTGTCAATAATTTGTAGTGATTCTGCAAATAAAGTAGGGTGCGGAAGTGTGGGTGCAAACCTCCCATTTGGTGTGCAGTTGCCCAGTATTGCTATTTGGGTTGATTACAGTTGCTTTTGTTCTCCACAATAGCAGTTTCCTTGTTTCATCTGTCAGCTCATGTAAGGTATACATACCCACCTTCCTGGTGAGTGTGTTCATGACATGGATCATCCAAGTACATACCAAAGCTGCACTTTGATTCTTGATTAGAATAAGCCATTATTACAGGTAGTAAAATTAAGTTAATTGCTCTAGTTAAATTTTCTGAAAATAAAAGATCATGATCTATAAAATAGGCCTGGACATTAATGATTAACCATCATGTTTTACATTTATAAGAATATACAAAGCGAAATGAGCTACCCAGAGCCCTTTGAGTCGCTGGTGGTTTTGACAGACATATTAAATTTCTTGTGTTTTAGACTTATTTACATATTATTAGAATTGTAAATCAACTTAATAAGTAATAAAATGGAAGGTAAAATTACAATTTAATGTCATAAATAGAAATTTAGAAATTTTGTAAAAATTTGAGATTTTTCATAAAAAGCACTTTTCTTTGAATCACCAAAACTATATGCAGGAGTTGAGTTGAGATCTATTCCTTAATATATGTTTTTTTACACATATGTATCTTTCTTTACTAGAAGTATCAACTCCCTGACTAATTTTGGACACCTTTATATTAAGCCCCAAAGTTGATGTTAATTTTGCAAATTTTGTGAAAATATGAACTTTTGGAAATTTTTAAAAATAAAAATAAATCCTTTTTTGGTTACTTTTTTATTTCACTCATAAATTTACAACCCATAGAGACTATTAGGAGTATTAAAACAGCTGTGATTGATGTAGAACTAAAACTTTTGAAAATGGTTAGAGTCGTAAAAGTGGGAGGAATTGATGCAAGCTTCAAAATGGAGCCATATTTAAGCCCTTGTAACTTAGAAACTATTTATTCCACAGCCTTTTTGCTTGCAAAATTGAAAAGCCCACCAGAAGTTGTATTGGCATGACAAATTTGAAGCTTCTACTCCTATTAGAAGACACTTTTCAAGGCCTCTCAAAATGAAGGCATTGGCCGATCAAGCCCAACATGGGCATTTTTTGCCGAAGGTGGGGGCCATTTAAGCGACCATAAAATTAAAGGTTTTTGACTGATGAAGCTAAAATTTTAGATTTAAGCTATTGAATGGTGTATGAATCAACCCTGAAAATTTGAAGAAAATCGGAGATGGTCACCCAACCATCCCTGTACCAATTGAGCTGGAATGACCCAAAAATAAAAATTTGGTTTGTAAGTTTGGGGTTTCATTCGTAAATCAAATGATGGTATGAAATTTTTTTTTTTTTTGTAACTTCAAAAATTAGTAAATCAGGGTGGGTCTGTATATATAGGCAGGCCCTGACATATGAATATCCACATTTATGAATGAACTCCCATAAAATAGTATAAATTTTTCCCATCCAACATGTGAATTGAAAGTTTTTTCATTTCATGTTACTTTACTGTTTTATTAACTGCTATCATACCTCTTTTAATGAAGCCTCAGACAACAGATTTTCATTTAATGGACATGAAAAAATATTCATTTAATAAATACTGTATAATGGTAAGTATAGTACCATTCAAGAAAAAAAAATCAATCAAACATTAGTCCAGTAATCAAACATAAAGTCCATTGCCATCTTTGTTGTTTGCATTCTCTAAGCCAATCAGCGATCATCTCAAAATGTATACAGTAGCCCGCCAAGATTCGTGTCAGTTGTGTCGCAATAGGTCTCTTCATATTTGCTATCTACATGTGTTTTGTGAACATTTTATGCCCATCATGTCTAGGAAATGGCCTGCAAGTGAGTGTGTTGGTAAATCAGCCAAGGTGCCCAGAAAAGTCAGTATGGATGTGAAAATGAAAATATATGAAGGGTTGAGGCAGGTGAGTGTCAGGTCACTGTGGGTTAGTCACTTGGCTTGGCTTCCTCTACTGTTAACCCTTTACTGCATAAACTGTGAATTTGTAACCTGTCAAATACACACATTCATAACTTAACCCTACAAAAAATTCATGTGGTAAAGGGTTAAAACAATACTCAATAACAGTGAGAAGATAAAAAGAACCAGCCAGTCTACTACACCCTTAGTTGCAATGAAGGGTTCCCGCACAAGGAATAAGCTGCTAGAAATGATGGAGTGCTGACTGAGCATTATGCAAGAACCCATTTCCATAAGCACCATGTTATAATGGCTTCTATTAACAGATTTTTTGCTTAGTGGACAATCCTCAAGAACGTATCTTGTCCATTAAAAGAGATATGATACAGGTATCCCTTGTTTAATGATCATTCACTCAACGATCCCTCGCTTTAGCAATCTGTTTATATTAACACCTTTTCTTGTACAATGATTGGCCAAAATTCAGTTTAATAGTGATTGCTACAATGGGCAAAGTTTGGTGTCTGGTACTCCATCACAGGCACATCTCTAACTTCATTTATCTAATCAGAATGGCTGCCATGTGCAGAAATGAATTTATCCTCTTCTGCGTAGCTTTCCTGACCCGAGTGCTCTTAAGCAGCCACCCCTTGCAGTGCCCTGCACTTCTTTCTCACCCCACCAGTGTTTTGAGTTGCTCATGCTTCTGCATTATTGTTGTAAGATTGCGCATGATCGTGATCGTGTTATTCACTGCCTTTGTGAAGTGCAAAGCAACATTGTGCAGACTGTTTGGTGCTAATTTGGACTGTGTTAAATGACTGTGAACATTGAAAATGATGAGTAAGTGTGTGGCTGCTTCCCCTGCATCGTTGGGTAAGGCTAACCTCACTCATAAGTCCTTGATGTCACCAGAACCAACACCTTCCACCTCAGGGTTCACTGTCTTCAGGGCCAGACCTACAATGCTGTCCACCCTGGGAGAGAGTGAGAGACAATGTGTGACCTACCCCAACAACATTCAGTCCTCCAACCTCGCTGTCCACAAGCACCACATAGGAACATATCCCCAATGAACCCATGTTATAACATCCTCATTTAGCGATCGTTCACTTAGCAATCAGTTTTTCAGGAACGTAACCCAATCGTTAAACAAGGGATACCTACAGTATATTTATTTCAGAATATTTATACATTATTATAGGCAGGTTACAGATATTTACTATAATTTCATGTAAATGTACAATATTTCTCTCTAATCTGAGTTATGAATAGTTTAACTTATGAATGGGGTTGAAGAATGTAACCTGTTTGTAAGTTGGGGACTGTGTGTGTGGTGTGTGTGTATATATATATATATATATATATAAGATATATATATTATATATATATATATATATATATATATATATTTTTTATATAATATATATATATATATATATATATATATATATATATATATATATATATATATACACACAGGGTGTACATAAAGTCAGGATTCTATTTTGTGAAGCACTTGGAAATTATATGGAATTCAATGATAAAATGGTAACATTTATTAAATAATTAAGAGTAGGATTCGACGTGATGCCCATCAGTAACCCTGCACAGCTCAAATCGTTCTGGAGCATTTGCAGGGTTATGTTATCTGCAGCAGTTCGTATACGTGTACGTAAGTTTTCAAGACTCTTAATCTTCGTCTGATAGACGTGCGATTTGATAAAGCCCCATGCAAGAAATCTAAAGGGTTAAATCTGTGATCTCGTGGCCAAGGTCTGTTGCTTCCGCATCCGATCCAGTGATTTGGAAAATGTCTATTTAGATAATCCTGAACAATTTTGGCATAGTGACAAGGAGCACCATCATGTTGATAGACGACGGTACTAACAATCCTATCCCCATCGTCTATCAACATGATCGTGCTCCTTGTCACTATGCCAAATTATTCAGGATTATCTAAATGGACATTTTCCAAATCACTGGATCGGACACGGAAGCAACAGACCTTGGCAGCGAGATCACCAGATTTAACTCCTTTAGATTTCTTTGCATGGGGCTTTATCAAATCGCACGTCTATCAGATGAAGATTATGAGTCTGAAAACTTACGTACACGTATACGAACTGCTGCAGATACATAACCCCGCAATGCTCCAAAAATGTGTTTAGAAATGCTGCAGAACGATTTGAGCTGTGCAGGGATACTGATGGGCCATCACATCGAATCCTACTCTTAATTATTTAATATGTTACCACTTTATCATTTTATGATTGAATTCCATATAATTTCCAGTGCTTCACAAAAATAGATCCTGACTTTATGTACACCCTGTATACATGGTATGTATATATATATATATATACAGTAAATACTCGATGAGTCAGAATTCGGGAAGAGTTGGACTCATCCTCTGTCAAGTGCTATTATTCTTTTGTTTATTTTACCGGGAGAAGTGTTTTATTGTCAAGTGCCATTATTATTTTTTCTTTTACTAAGTGAAGTGTTTTTTTAATACTGTAGCTATTGTATGAAAAGGTAAACAATAAAATTTTGTTTTGCGCTCAAAATAATTCCAGCAACAGTAAGTGAAACAGTTTTATTGTTTTTTAATGTTTATTTTGTTTATTTTGAACATTGTATTACTCTCTCACTAATCAAACTTAAAAGGTTAGAGTATTTATGCCTCTTCAGGGGTAAATATGGGGGGGGGGGGTAATTAAGGTAATTCGTGATGAGTTGGACTTTTGAATGAGTCAGACTGGCTAGAGCCCTATATAGTCTGACTTATCGAGTATTTACTATATATAATATATATACATTCAACTGCAAAGAACACGCAGTATAAATAACGTAAAGAACGACGCTTGTATAGGAGATATTCCGCGCAAGACGAGAGAGAGAAAACGGAACAAATGAAAAAATGAAGTACCACCTGGGAATCGAACCCGGGAGGTGCCCCCTTGGGGCATTGGTTTCTGCGAGTATGTAGAAGAATTACGGCATTTGGAAGAGTGAAGTCCATGGTGTAATGGTATCGCGTCTGACTGGCAATCGGAAGATCCTGGGTTCGATTCCCAGGTGGTACTTCATTTTTTCATTTGTTCCGTTTTCTCCTCTCGTCTTGCGAATATCTCCTATACAAGCGTCGTTCTTTATATATATATATATATAGAGTTGCACCGATGTATCGGTATCGGCATATCGGCCACTTTTCACAAAGTATCGGTATCGGCCGATACTGTTCTGATAACCGATACCGATACTTGAATTACTGTTTTTTTGAAGAAATTATCTTATTTTATATATATTACATTTTTTATTATTATACAGTAATATCTTATTAGTTGTTTAATATATATTTTATCAAAATTAGCAATGTTTACATTTACTAACAAAACAAAAAATCATAAAATGTAACTATAGGCCCCTATACAAGATTACAAATATTCAATACAGTAATACAGTATCATATAAATATACAATTTCAAATTACAGTAATAGTTTTCAGTAAAAATGAAAGTTTTGTAAAGTTGTTCATAGATGGCACCACGTGGCATGCATAATCATAATAAACCATTCAGTTGCTTGAATGCTTGAATCTCGTGTGTAAAGTTATGATAATACACTACCATTATATGCATTCGTTTAGAACTTTATAATAAGATATATATATATATTTTCTTGTTCTTAATTTAATTTAAACATAATTAAATTACAGGCTCTAGCTATATATTATAATATATTATATTATTATGAAATTAAATGGAACTAAAGTTGGGATTGGGAAAGGCATTTTAAGTTAATTGAGATATTATATCATTTACTTAACTTTTATTAATAATCAATTTTAAAACAATTAATTAAAAAGTATCGGTATCGGCCAAAATATTGGTATTGGTGCAACTCTAATAAATATATATTAATAAATATATATATATATATATATATATATATATTAATAAATATATATATATATATATAGATATTAATAATAAATATATATATATATATATATATATAATATATATATAATATATATATATATATATATATATATGATCACACAGACAGTGCATGGAACAAGGAACTCTTCTGGGATAATTAAATCCACTATAGTCCGAATAAGTGATGGTAAATGACAAATACCATAGTTTTTCTTTTTCATGATGCTAGCCCGACGCGGGCAAATGGGTCACTCGCAAAGAGGTCCCATAAATATAGCTTCCCTCACCAGCTATCTGCAAAGCCGACAGGATCCAGCTTTGGGACATGGATCTAGGGTTAAAGCAGCCTAGCCCTGCTACATTTAGAACCTCAATATAAGCAAAAGACTCACTGCCTTCACATCAGATTGAATACATAAAAGAAAAAGGGGTAACTATTATATTTTTAACCAAAAACCAAAACTTAAACCTCAACTGGTAGAATTGAGCGTCCAATTAACCAGGGAAATACTCTGTGGAGACATTAGGCAGGAGACAGGCAGTGCTTGGACTCTCATTTCTCCTGTCACTTTCTACTTTAGGTGATCTTTTTCTGTCTCATTTACCCTGTGAGCAGTCCCAGGATGCTCTCAAACACACTTCTCCCTCTATTCTTCACTGCACACGCATGCATGTTACACATTCTTTACAAAGTTTATAAAAAATAAAAATGGCATTATGAGCCTTGGAAACTTTGATTTTTGTTCTCTCCATACGTGTATGCATGAGGGGGGTGGGCATTTTTGCAGGTGTTTGCCCTTGGCCTTTCCTTCTTGCATAAAAAAGTTACTATCTGTTTTGTTACTAATTTGTTTTATGTTACTATTTTGAATAGATAGGCTATTTATTTAGTTCATTAAAGGTGTTATTGAGGGTTGAAATTAAGGCCTACCCATTTAAATTTCTTTTTGCACAACCATATTAGAGCCTACTAATATTTTAGATTTTTGTTTTTCACTTGTTTTAACAGCTTCAGCAAGAGACAAAATAGGTAATACGTAAATATGGTGAATGGGCTTGTTAGATTGAAGAGAAAAAAAATAAAGAAATTATTCCAGGAACTGAGTAAAACGAAGCTTGAAAAAGCAGAAATAGAAAACCTTATTAAGAATGCCTTCCCAAACAAGGTTAGTAAATGATCATTTTTGTATAGTCATCAGAAATACAAGTTTATGTAATTTTCAAATGTTCCCTTTGCTGGGTTAATTACATTTCGCCTTATACAGGGTGACCCCAAAGAACCTGCCATTTTAAAGCTCCCTAATTTTTTATTTTCAGAGGTACATAATGAAAGTTACAATATATTGTTTAATTTTTTTCTATTGATAATTCAACACAGCCATTTATGAGTCACACATTCAAGATGAGCCCCATAATGAAGACAACATAATTTGAAATAACATCTCTCACTCGCTTAATATTTGTGCCTTGGATTTTCTCTAATGGCATTCTTTACATCCTCTCTTGTCCCTGGTTTAGATCTAAATGCTTCATCCTTAAGGTAGCCCCATAGAAAAAAAAATTTTGGTGGCCATATATGTAAAGTGTGATTGGTGCGAGATCAAGCAACTAAGAAATTTCATAACCAGTCCATAACAGTTGTTTCAATGTAGCTCATGGCCCCATCTTGGAAAATTGCTGCGTCAGTAATGAGTTGGTGGCATAATTTTGGCCACAGTGTTTGAAGCGTGTTTAAGTACCAACCACTAGTTACTGTTTCAGCATTGCCTTCTACATCTTGAAATAAGTAAGGGCTGATGATGCAACCCTGACCCAAAGAATGTCATGTAGTCACCTTGGCACTGTGCGTTAGTTTCTTAAAATGCAAATCTGTACCAGGCTGAGTTCCCCAAAATCCGAAGTTTTGCTTAAAAAATCTTTCAACACAAATGTGATACTCATCATTGAACAAAATGTTTGATACTCAAACATTAATCAAGTGCAAGATGTTATTTTAAATTGTGCTACACATATTCATGAATGATTGAATGTGTGATGCATAAATGATTGTAGTGAATTATCACTGGAATGAAACTTAGCTTCATTTTAAACTGTATTGTAACTCGCATTTGTGTAACTCAAAGTAAAAAAAATGAGAACTTTAAAATGACCAAATATGTAGTAGGGTTTTTTTTTGGGTGGGGGGGATGCCCTGTACTATGGTGATTACAGATATTAATTAGAATAAAGCGGAACTTTTAAACACCTTACAACTTCTTCACACAAAATACTGTAGGTGATACATTTACAATGGTTTTTATGTTGTACCAGGTATGTCAAATAAGCAAAATGGTTAAGTTCCAAATTATTAAGCAGATTACATTTTCTCCAATGTTTTCAAACGTTTTTCCCTGATTTCAATGAAATTTGTAGCAAATAATCACTATATATAGCAGCATTGATGGTATTCATTTCAATAAAATATTTTGATAATTAAAATAATTACCGTACCTCATTTTATTGAAAAATATGTAAAATATTGTGTTCCAAAATTATTAAGAAAGTATTCTATTTACAGATCTAAATGGGGAAGAAGGATTTAACACTAACTGAGAAAAGAAAAATAGTCAAGTTACTTGCTGAAAATATAAAATCTATTGAAATTGTGGAAGCAGTTTGGCAGAGCTTATCGATCTGTAAACAAGTTTGTAGCGAAGGGTACCAAACTGAGGCAGCAAAGTGATAAAGGAGCTATAAGAAAAGTGACAAGGTGGCAGATATCTGTAATCAAGCGCAAATTGCAAAGCATCCATTGTTCTTGAGTAAAGAGGTTTTTGAGCAGGCTGACATACATAATGTACCAAGAACATCTCGATGTGGAATCCTCCAAACAATTGGCAAGACATGTAAACCTATGATTCAGTCACCATTAACACCCAGGTACAAGAAGCAGCGTGTTGAATGGGCGCGTCAGTACCTGAAAACAGATTTTAATACTGTATTGTTCACCGATGAATGAAAAGCAACCCTTGAGGGCCTTGATGTTTGGTCAAGAAGATGGATTGCTGAGAGCCAATTTCTGCCATCAAGATTAAGACACCAAAAAGGTGGAGGTAGTGTCATGTTTTGGGTAGGATTGATAGGCAATGAAGTAGCTGTCCCATACAGAGTGCCTGATGGTGTAAAAATGAATGCCCAGTCTTACACAAACTTTCTAAAAGAAAACCTCATTCCATGGTAGAGATTGACCCTTAGCAATCCATCTTCTTGACCAACCATCAGAACCCTCAAGGGTTGCTCTTCATTCATCAGTTAACAATACAGTATTAAAATCAGTTTTCATGTACTGACACACACATTCAACACGCTGCTTCTTGTACCTTGGTGTTAATGGTGACTGAATCGTAGGTTTACACGTCTTGCCAATTGTTTAGAGGATTCCACATTGAGATGTTCTTGGTACATTATGTATGCCAGCCTGCTCAAAAACCTCTACTTGAGGACAATGGATGCTTTGCAATTTGTGCTTGATTACAGATATCTGCTGCCTTGTCACTTTTCTTATAGCTCCTTTATCACTTCGCTGCCTCAGTTTGGTACCCTCAACTACAAACTTGTTCACAGTTCAATAAGCTCTGCCAAACTACTTCGCAATTTCAATAGATTTTATATTTTCAGTGAGTAACTTGACTATTTTTCTTTTCTCAGTTAGTGTTAAATCTTTCTTCTTACCCATTTTCACCAGTTAGATCCGTAAATAGAATACTTGCTTAATAATTCAGAACATAATATTTTACATATTTTTCAATAAAAAGAGATAATTATTTTAATTATCAAAATATTTTATCGAAATGAATACCATCAGTGCTGCTATATGTAGTAATTATTTGCTATAAATTTCATTGAAATCAGTAAAAAACTTTTGAAAACATTAGAGAAAATGCAATCTGCTTAATAATTTGGAACGTAGTGTACATCTTTAGCATTGTTGTTTTGTAGTAAAATAAATTCAGTTTGTGGTGATTCAGTTATTGAAGATCGTATTTATCAGGTTTATCCTATTTTGAGAGAGACCTGATGTCATATTTGATAGTTTAGACCTACTGTACTAACTTTTTTTATTTTTAGTAATTTGAGGAGACAAATATTGGATTATGTATTGTAGTAGCTTACTACAGGGTTAATGTGCTATATTTTAAAAACTTAGTTGATGTGTTGTCCTGGATTTCATTGGGAGCAAGATTAAGTTAGTTTCAACTTTTTTTTCAGAGTTCTGAATCGGACCTGGGGCCTTTATGGACTGGTGTCTCTTATACATTGACTAAAATTTTTTTAATTAGTAAGGATTATCAGAATGAAATAACCTTTTCTAATATTTCAAAATATATTAAAAGGTAAGATTCAAATGCTTAAATTTGCTTTTGCTTTTCTTTAGTATGAAAGGAAAATATTTAGTATGACTAACATACTTTAGAATAATGTTTCTCGTAAATAACTAAGTTTATACCACATTTGATAGTTGCCTAAGAATAAATTTATGAAATTACAGTAATGGCATTGTGCACCTCTGCCAACCCCGTAAAATAAACCTGTTAATTTTATTTATTTAATTAAATGATTGTATAGTGCATGTTTCTGATCCTATTAAGTTTTTTTTCAATCATTGGTCAATATTTTTAATGATTGTGATATGACTGTTGCTTCCATTTTTCATGATTTAGTACTTAGCTAACATTTTATTTCAGACAAAAGGTTTTTTTCCTGCTTTTAAGCTACAGATTATATTATTTACAGTTTTTCTTCCATATTTCAGTCATTTAAAAAGTTTGCTTCATAAATCAATTGCAAAGTGTCCAAAATACAAAGCTAGTTTATGGGTGAAATTAAACCAATTATGGAATGAAATCCAGTCTTCTGTTGAAGAGGTGGGTTGACATTGTTTTCTTTGATTTAAGACAGAAGTGTTTCTTAATTACAAATTTTTGTGTCTGTGCATCATCTGTGCTTATTGTTGAAAACTACTACTTAGTCTAGATATGAAAATGAAATTCTGTTTTCTTAACAGGAATCATTTGATTTTGACATTTCCAAATTTATCTCGTGGCTTTTGATATCACTGATAGACCTCAGCGTTGTCACCAGGTTGGTTCCATCATTTACTTTTTAAGATAGTTTAACAATTAAGTTAATGTAAGTGCATAGATTTCGTGTAAAATTACTTTCTTGCCATTAACCCCTTCACTTTGAGATGTATAAAACAGAAATTGGAAAGATTTTAGAATGATAGAAAACTGTTTAGGAATATGAGGTGCACCCATACCTAATTGGATATTTGATGCCTCATTATTTGACGTACTCTCGTACATCATGTTGATGAAGGGGGTTAAAATAAAAATTATCCATAAATTAGATCAGAAGTCATCCATAATTCTGTGTAAAAATGTGTTGATACATTCAAAATTATCTTTGCACCCTATTTTGTATTGTATTTGCTAAGAAACCTACAAAAATCAGTCAGTTGACATAAATTCTGAAAAAGTAATCTCTTTTTCAGATATTTTGACTACTCTTGCGAGAGTTTTAATATACAAGAAAGACTTAGGTTTATTGATGGTAAGGGTTTTTATTTTTTTATTTTTCTTGACACCTATAATTTTCAAGTATAAATTTCATAAATATAAAATTTTTTGAGTAATAATTCAAAAATGAATAAAGTTCAATCAAATGAATTTGCTTTTATCTTTTGGTCCTTCAAAAAAGTTAAATAGTAGTTAAATAAATGCAAAGTCAGTTTGAAGTCTTTATATAAATTTGTTAATAAATAAATTCACTGATAACTATTCAGAAACTGCATTATTAAACAGCTGAAGATGCAACCTACCACAAGCAACATTTGACCATAAGTTTAGTACAATTTATTATAACATATAAAATATTTACTAGTGAATTCATATTGTAAGTTCCCCTATTTTTTTTCCTCCTCTGTCACTGTAAAACAGTTACAAAGGATAAAGGAACCAGTGTTGCATACCCTTGTGTAGGATATTTACTAGTCTAGCTTATTGCCAAACAAGGCTCTTCAACCAGTCCCTTGTTTCCAAGAAGTAAGCTAGAACCTCTATGGTGACAAACTCGCTTATTTGACCATGTACCCATCAGAGACAAAACTGTTTAAGTTCAGTCTGATCCAACATGGTTTCAAGACTGGAAGATAATGTCTTTCACAGTTATTAAACCATCAAGAGAAAGTACTGGAAATATTGGCTTTGCTTCCACCCAAATTGTTCATTCTGATGAAGGTCAAGCTTGTCACTCCACCTTAGACCTACAGTTTAACATGGAATCCAAACCACACCCAACCAGCAGCCCAGCGTCTTAACCACTAGACAGACTACCCAGGTACCCATTTATCTACCAACCAATTTTTTTATTGTGTGGAAGGATGAACAGCTGGGTTTTGCTGCACGCAGATGGGGCTGATGGATTCGTAGTCAGTGATGCTAACCACTACACCACAGGCATATCGCATTGTGTCAGTTAAAGTATAGATGTAATAAAAAAAAATATATATATATATATATTTATTGATTTTGCTAAGTGTGATCATGGGATTATAGCACATAAACTTAAGAGAACAGGTATTGCTGGGATTATGCCAAGTCCCTGACCAGCCATGTGTACCTAGTTACAACTGCAGGAGATCAGAAAGCAACTCTCCTCTATCAGACTTCTCAAATGAGGCAGGATGCTACAGAGAGGTTGACCACAATCCTGAACAGTTGTTTGAAGACATTTAAAGTATTTATGTATGTATGTATGCATGCATGGTTTCTGGGTCAAAATGATAGATCCAATTTAAGAGTTTTGTCTTGAAATTTATGCCATTCTGGGACCCTTGAATTGGGGTCTAGTGCTCTATTTTAATGCATTATGCTTTATGTAAATGGGGGGGGGGGGAACTGCATTGCCAGTTAGTGATTTATATTTTCAGTTTACTGCAAAGAATCGTCTGTAGACATCATCCTCCATTGCAAAACTTGGGTTCTACCTAATCATAGAAAACCTGAAGCCTTTATTCCCATTGTCAGGTAAGTGGTTTTTCATATTTTGCAGGTGGAATTATTTTGATGTCCTGACCAAATAAATATGGAGGGGCCATACTGAATTGCTCTTGTCTGTCCATTTATAACACTTTTATGTCCAGGCTATAACTTTTGAACTGCCCAACATAAATTGATAAAACACATACACACACATGTATGTATGTACGTGTGGATGATTATAAAACAGTGTTTTGAGCAAGACTCAAGCCCTGCATCAAAGGTCAAAGCCACAAATAGAGGCTAAGGTCAACTAGAGGTCCATGCCATAACTTTTAACTACTTTGCACAAATTGATAGAACTTTATACACTTAATGGGTTATCACAAGACTTCAGTCCTTGTATCAAAAGTAAAGGCAACAAGGAGGTCAAAGGTCAAATGAAAATCCACACCATAAATTTTGAACCACTTGGTAGAAAATGATGGAATATCATGCGCATGGATCTTCACAGGATGTTTTGTGAGCAAGAATTAGGTTATTGCATCGAAGGTCAAGGTCAAATGGAGGTCCATGCCATAATGTTTGACATTACATAAATTGATAAAACTTCACACACATCTGGATCATCATGAGACAATGTGTTCTGAGCAAGAATCACGTTTCTTGCAGTGAAGGTCAAGATCACAAATATAAGAGACATTGATGTTCCAACATAGTTTATTATTATTGTTTGTCATCATAAACCCATTAATTTTAGAGCCATACCTGGTTAGATATTTGACCTCCCACACGTAGATGTTGCAGATTTGTTCAGCTGAAGTTGACAATATTTATTTTTCTATTTTAGTCTTTAGTGTTTGATCAAATAATAATAATAGTTCAGTTTTGTGGAAGAGGGTGTAGTAAGTAAACAGATTTTCCTGATAGGTATACCAACTTATAGGTCTGTTCCCCTGTTGTGTACGAGAAATAGCTGCCTAGATACCAAATAAATGATTGGTGGTGTTTTTTAATATTTAGACAATGTGTAAGTAACTTTGTTTAAAAGTTGAAATTTTATTATTACAAACAGATACATTGTGAAGGAGCACTCAAAATCTAAAAGCAACATACCCAAGTTCCTTAAACTTGTGTTGTTAGCCAAGCTTCTGTTTATAATGTCAAAGAATGGCAACAAAGAGGTGAGGACATTTCATATTTTCTTGATATTTTATGGATGGAAAGCTGTAATAATTAAATTTTTAAGCAATTTATCACTCCAAATAGTTGGTTCTAGGCCTGCAGTCCCCCTCACCCACTCGAATAAATACTCTGAAATAAGGATTGCCCATTGTGAGTCTAGAATTTGTAGTTTTCAGTTTCTTGCTTTAAAGAATTAGGTTAGTCTTCTGTATAGTTTTTAACAACTTCCAAGAAAAACTTTTAATCAGTATTCAAAAGTATTCCTCCTCCTGCAATTACTGAAAACTTGCTCTCCAGTTAAGTTGAAGTAATTTTATGCTGATTCTTATTTATTGAACTTGAATAAAATGGACTGTTGCATTTAAAGACGTATATGTATAACCTTATCTTACAACCTTATGAAGGTTCCGTGCGATGGTTCCTCATTTCGCGAAGGTCAAGCTTGTCGCCCCTCCTCTTGAGTTGGCCTGGTGAAGTAGTGAGTTGGTTTCTTGTGCTCTACACCTCACGCAGCCAGGTATGCCTGGCTTATTGGGGATTGTTCTGAGCCAGGCGTCTAATCTTCTTTTGAAGATGTCCACTGCAACTCCCTTTGCATTTCTTAGGTCTTTGGGCAGTTGATTAAAGGCGAGACAGGGAACATCCTTAACCCTGAAAGAAAATAGTTTTGTGGTGAGATGACCAAAACATTATTGCCTGTTACTGGGCTCCTGATGATTTTTGTTTTTAAGTATCATAGGATATGGTAGTATATACATAAGCAGAGGAATACATGAAGTATCAATTGAAAATGATATTTCTAAGTAATAATTTATGAAACATAAGTGACGCTTGGGTCCCCAAGGACCCATTTTGTGCATTTGAGGGTTAATTTGGGAATATGACACAGTCTACCATTTCTACTTTCCACTGTTGTTTAGGGAGTTATAGGGTTCAGAGTAAGATTAGGGACTAGTTTCTCCATTATTTTCCAAGTGTAAATAATGGTGTATGTATCTTCTCCTTTCCAGTGAATATAGGTTTAGTTCGCGTAACCTTTCCCAGTAATTTAGTTCTTTGTACCCATTGATCTTGGCTGTGAAGCTTCTCTGGATCCCTTCCAGCTGTCTAATGTCTTCTTTTTTATATGGGGATGTTAGAACTGAGCAGTATTCCAATTTGGGTATGATCAGTGTTTTCAGTAGAGGAATCATTACATTCCTATCCCTTTGTTTAAAGGTTCTCAATATCTGCCCCATTATTCTCTCTGCTCTGTTTACTATCTTATTTTGTGTTTCAAATTTCGCATCATCAGTTATTACAACCCCTAAATCTTTTGCTCTAGAATTTATCTGAATTTCCTGTCCATTTCAGGTATAATATTCCATGGATTTTAGGTGTTCTCTCTTTCTGTACCATAACAGCTGAAATTTCTTGGTGTTAAACTTCATATTGTTGTCTTCCATCCACTTGTAGATTCTGTACAATTCTGTGTGTGTGTGTATATATATATATATATTATATATATATATATATATATATATATATATATAATTTTCCTCCTACATGCAAAATAGTTTCTACTTTTTGGGGGAGTTCAATTCAGGTTAGGTTAACTTAACCTAAAGAAAAAAAAAAAAAATTTGGGTGTGTAAAATCCTGAGGTAGCATGAAATAGAAGTAATTTGATTTTGAGATTTTTAATTAAAATCTTAATGTTTGTAAAATTCTAAAAAAAATAATTGTTGTATACGATAAAAGAGCAGTCTCTAAAACTTTTTAATAGAATTCCTATCTACCTTAATGGAAGAATAAGTGATTAAAAATTTGAAAAAACAAAAGATGTAACTTCAATAACTGTCAATGAAAATAGTAGTAGTAGTTTGCACTATATATATATATATATATATATATATATATATATATATATATATATATATATATGGCTGAATTTTGCAATTAGACGTGAAATGAATGAATGATGCAAACCCACAAGGAAAAAGAAAAATTATTCCAAGGCCTTTCGTGTATTCAGATGTACACCTCATCAAGGAATGAAGGGTGGAGGCAAGATGACCAAAAATACTGTATATACAGTGGGACAGAAAAACAAAAAGATTAACACAAGATTAACGTGTTGATTAGAGGCAAAAGGTATTTTAACAAGATATTGTCATTTTTATACATTCCTGCACTGTTATTGAAATTATTTTTAAAATGGATAAATGCACATTCTAGAATATTCCTTTCCATTATATGCAGTAGCGGATTATAATGGGGGCAAAGGGGGCATTTGCCCCCAGCCCCAGATGCTGACTGGCCCCAAGATGCTGACCAACCCCAAGAAACTATGTAAATGCTATAATCTACCATTGAAATAATTGGTTGACTGTGAGGAAGAACAAAAAATTCTAGATTCCGCTTCTACAAAACCTAGTTTAGTATCCCATTTATGTGAACAAAGTATGTATACATTTTCTGTAATTACATCTTTGTTTTTGTTTCATTTTCTGTTGATTGATCCTAGTCAGCTGATCACATCACTCATGTATGATGTATCAGGTAAAAAATTGTTTTTTTTAGTGTTTTTCTAGTGACACCGGCATGAAAATATTCATTGCCCCTGGCCCTAACAATGCTTAATCCGGCCATGATTGTGTGTGTTTAACAAGAGCTTTGGAACTATCCCACTTAATACTATGATTACATCTATACATATGGTTAAACAATGCATTAGAATTATTTGCTGTCCTACACGCATATTTATGCTGTTTTAACCTAATATCTAACTTTTACCTGTTTGGCCTTATATATACTAAGTCACATTGTGTACATCTGATCAAATACACACAACCAACCAGATTATCCGGGCTATTCTTTATTAAGCATGATTGATACCAATTGCTTTTAGTAAAGTCAGAAGATATTGAAAATTTACATGGTAAGGTAGGCTAAGGATATTTTTATGCTCAGAATAGCCTGGATAATCAGGTTGGTTGTGTGTATTTGATTGGATGTACACAATGTAATTTAGTATATATAGGCCAAACAGGTAAAATGTTAGATATTACGGTAAAACAGCATAAATATGCGTGTAGAACAGCAAATAATTCTAATGCATTGTTTAACCATAAGTATTAAGTGGGAAAGTTCTAAAGCTCTTGTTAAAAAGATATATAATTGAAAGGGAATGTATAAAATTAACAATATCTTGTTAAAATACCTTTTGCCTCTAATCAACTCTTTGTTTTTCTGTCCCATTGTACTGTATATATTTTTGGTCATCTTGCCTCCACCCTTCATTCCCTGATGAGGTGTACTTCTGAATACAAATACATGAAAGGCATTGGAATCATTTTTCTTTTTCCTTGTGGGTTTGCATATATATATATATATATATATAATATATATATAATATATATATATATGTGCACTAAAATCACAAAATAACACGTGACCTTATTAATAAGCAAACAACCACAGGGAAAAGGAAACACAAAGTCCGAGTGCTTTCGTGATATATTCACATTATCAAGGAGGAACAGAAAATAGATGGACATTACAAAGTAAATGAGTTAAATAGACAAGCAAAAAATTCACAATTGGCACCTCAAATTAAAGACCTTAAAGCCCTCCAAAGATTATTTCAATTGATAACATAATCTGTAGGCAGCTAAATTACTAAATATAAAAAAAAGAACTATACTGTATAGATGAAATTAGACAAAAAAAAAAACAATACAGAGAACAAAAATTATTATAATGGTTATTAACACTAATATTTAATTAAAACAGGCAATTAATTGGCAAGAATTTAATGAAAAACAAATAGATAACGTAGATAACAAATAGATAACATAATCTGTAGGCTGCTAAATTACTATACAAATGAAATTAGACAAAACACCAGTACAGAAAACAAAAATTATTATAATGGTTATTAACACTAATATTTAATTGAAGTAGGAAATTAAGAGGCCCGAAATTAATGAAAACAAAGGGAAAGTTGCCATCGTCTTACAGATTATTACAAAATTTCTACAAACAGTCTGGAAAAAAAATTGTTTTCCCAAAAGCAACCCAGTTCAAAAGTCCAATAAACCCCCCAGCAACCAAAGATTATACAAGAAAGAAATATTACAATTAAAATAGACACATAAGAATGTTAACAGTTCTTACAATAATATTTATTTATTTAACAAAGGCAAACCATTAAGGAGCAAGAATGCAGTTAAGAAAACAGTAGGCCCTTCGCCAGCTTTTTGACAATGCACGAATCTAATTTGTACAACCCAGGGCTAATATTAAGGACCAAATCCACATTATTCTTAATCACACTTGATTCCAATATATTTCTGCTAACAATAGATTTACTAAACCTTAATTTGGAAGCATTTTTCCAATCAATGGGATGATTAGTATCTCTTACGTGAATGAAAATGGCGTTAGATTCCTGGCCACTTCTTATACTGTATTGATGCTGTTTAATACGTAACTCAAGGGTCTTCTACGAAGTAAAGGATAAGATTCCTTATAACACAAAAAATGTTTGTGTTACCATTCAGAGAAAATTTCCTTGATCTGCCGAATCTGCTGAGGACTTTTAACGTAAATATTGCGTTCAAAAATTTAGATGTAATTAAGAATTCATTGATTAAGAACTCCCCTTTAAGTGAACATGGTTGTGTATATAAAATCCCTTGCACAATATGTAATAAATTTTACATTGGCCAAACTGGTAAGACCCTTGAGTTACGTATTAAACAGCATCAATACAGTATAAGAAGTGGCCAGGAATCTAACGCCATTTTCATTCACGTAAGAGATACTAATCATCCCATTGATTGGAAAAATGCTTCCAAATTAAGGTTTAGTAAATCTATTGTTAGCAGAAATATATTGGAATCAAGTGTGATTAAGAATAATGCGGATTTGGTCCTTAATATTAGCCCTGGGTTGTACAAATTAGATTAGTGCATTGTCAAAAAGCTGGCAAAGGGCCTACTGTTTTCTTAACTGCATTCTTGCTCCTTAATGGTTTGCCTTGGTTAAATAAATAAATATTATTGTAAGAACTGTTAACATTCTTATGTGTCTATTTTAATTGTAATATTTCTTTCGTGTATAATCTTTGGTTGCTGGGGGGTTTATTGGACTTTTGAACTGGGTTGCTTTTGGGAAAACAATTTTTTTTCCAGACTGTTTGTAGAAATTTTGTAATAATCTGTAAGACAATGGCAACTTTCCCTTTGTTTTCATTAATTTCGGGCCTCTTAATTTCCTACTTCAATTAAATATTAGTGTTAATAACCATTATAATAATTTTTGTTTTCTGTACTGGTGTTTTGTCTAATTTCATTTGTATAGTAATTTAGCAGCCTACAGATTATGTTATCTATTTGTTATCTACGTTATCTATTTGTTTTTCATTAAATTCTTGCCAATTAATTGCCTGTTTTAATTAAATATTAGTGTTAATAACCATTATAATAATTTTTGTTCTCTGTATTGTTTTTTTTTTTTGTCTAATTTCATCTATACAGTATACTTTTTTTTTATATTTAGTAATTTAGCTGCCTACAGATTATGTTATCAATTGAAATAATCTTTGGAGGGCTTTAAGGCCTTTAATTTGAGGTGCCAATTGTGAATTTTTTGCTTGTCTATTTAACTCATTTACTTTGTAATCTACGTCTATTTTCTGTTCCTCCTTGATAATGTGAATATATCACGAAAGTGCTCGGACTTTGTTTTTCCTTTTCCCTGTGGTTGTTTGCTTATATATAATATATATATATATATATATATATTAGTGGTGGACTGGATATCCACATCATTTTTAACATCCACATCCGCACTTCTGACTGTGGATGCTATGCAGATATTACCTCTAATAAATTATGCAATTTACAATTAAATTAGCTTATAAAGCCCAGTCATGCACATTTCATGTAAAGTATTAATTAATTATTAATGAGCAAAGAAATATATAAACCTCAAAATATAAATACCTGGTAACACAGAAAATTTAATGAAACTTTTCATTCAATTTTCTGTGGCTGAAACTCTTGAGAAAGTTATTTTTATCATAATGAAAAATTAATATTAATTTTAATTATTATGCATTGCCTGCCATAATAGTAATATCATGAAATTTGAAAAATTGTCATATATTCATAATTCTATATTATATTGATAGATTAACTATCTGCATCCGCATTCCGCATCCGCGGATATTGAAATTAAAGATCCGCATGTGTTGAAAAACTGACATCCAGTCTACCACTAATATATATATATATATATTATATATATATATATATATATATATATATATATATATATATATATATATATATATATATATATATATATATATATATATATATAACCTTACCTTACAAAGGTTCCGCGCGATGATTTCTCATTTTGCGAAGGTCAAGCTTGTCGCCCCTCCTCTCGAGTTGGCCTGGTGAAGTAGTGAGTTGGATTCTTGCGCTCTCCACCTCACATAGCCAGGTATGCCCGGCTCATCGGGGATTGTTCTGAGCCAGGCGTCTAGTCTTCTTTTGAAGCTTTCCACTGCAACTCCCTTCGTGTTTCTTAGGTCTTTGGGCAACTGATTAAACAGTTTTGGTCCTCTCACTACAAAACTATTTTCTTTCAGGGTTAAGGATGTTCCCTGTCTCGCCTTCAATTTGGGAATACGACACAGTCTACCGCTTCTACTTTCCATCGTTGTTTGGGGAGTTATGGGATTCAGAGTAAGATTAGGGACTAGTTTCTCCATTATTTTCCAAGTGTAAATAATGGTGTATCTCTCTCTCCTCCTTTCCAGTGAATATAGGTCTAGTTCTCGTAACCTTTCCCAGTAATTTAGTTCTTTGCACCCATTGATCTTGGCTATGAAGCTTCTTTGGATCCCCTCCAGCTGTCTAATGTCTTCTTTTTTATATGGGGAAGTTAGGACCGAGCAGTATTCTAATTTGGGTATGATCAGGGTTTTCAGTAGAGGAATCATTACATTCCTATCCCTTCGTTTAAAGGTTCTCAATATCTGACCCGTTATTCTCTTTGCTCTGTTTACTGCTATCTTATTTTGTGTTTCAAATTTCGCATCATCTGTCATTACAACCCCTAAATCTTTTGCTCTGGAATTTCTCTGAATTTCCTGTCCATTTGGGGTATAATATTCCATGCACTTTAGGTCTTCTCTTTTTCCGTACCGTAATAGCTGAAATTTCTCGGTGTTAAACTTCATATTATTGTCTTCAGTTCACTTGTAGATTTTGTTTGTCGGTTTGTAGAGATCCTATGTCTTCTGGGTTTCTTATTTTTCTACTGATCTTTGTGTCATCCGCAAAGGATGTTACTGTGCTGTCTCTGGTAACATCCTCATCTATGTCAGTTAGCATGATTATGAAGAGTAGTGGAGCTAATACTGTTCCTTGTGGTGCTGAGCTGAGGACCTCTGATTCTGATGAAGATACTCCTTGTACTGTAACGACTTGCCTCCGCTCACTAAGGAAATTATATATCCATTTCCTACTTTTCCTGTTATTCCCATATATTTCAGTTTATGTATTATGATTCCGTGGTCACACTTGTCGAACGCTTTAGCGTTTTTTTTTCCAGAGTAAAGTTTTGTTTCTGGAGATTCAAAGCAAATTAGCCATTCCATCAAATTTCTCAGTGTGGGCAGAACAAAACATGAATTGGACTCTACCACACAATGCAGCCTTTAAAACTATTGTGAAGCATGCGGACAGTCCATCCATTTTTCAAGTAAATTTAATTAACTTTTTTTTTTTTTTTTTTAAAGAAATGTTTGTAGAGTTATTTTTTTATTATTAAACACTACAGTATTAAAAAGAATATGTTGATATTTTCTCTTTTCCCAAATTTAGTCTTAATTTTCATTGTAATGTTAAAAAAAGGATGTTGATATTTTGAACATAAATTAGAAGAACATTATATATTTTTTTCTTGAATCAGATTCTGTACCCCAAGAACAGTACTTCCATGCCTGTTAAAAGATCCGTTGCAAAGACCTCTAAAAAACCGGCAGTTCAAGAAAGAAATCTTTTTTTCGAAAATGTACCCCAGAAAATCGAGAAAGCCGCGAAGAATGAAAAAAGAAAAAGATCAGCATTGAGTAAAGTAGTTGAACCAAGAAATCTCTTTAAAGAAGCTTCCATCGCCCCTCATAAAAAATCGAAAGAAGGAACTAGTGGTTTCTCCTCTTCAGATTCATTTCCGGAGAAAGAAGTTCGCAGGGAGAAGGAATGTGTTAAGAGGAAGAAACCCATGATGGAAGAGTGCCTACCTCAAAAGAAGAGTAGAATAAGTTGTTCTCCTATGGTTATAAAGGGATGGGAGGTTTCCCCTCTTCCTTTAAAGGTTAAAAGCGGCAGTTTGAAGGACTCATTCTCAGCAACATGCGCGTCTTGGTCTGTTGAGAGAATGCGAACCAAAAGGAAGAGAGAGAGTGACGAAACTGATCCCCTTCATTATAAATTGAGTGATGAGGAAAGTGATCCGAATTCTAAAAAGCAATCACAAAGTTTATTTCTTGCTGAACACTGTGATAAAAAGGTGGGAAACACGAGGAAGAAGAAAACTAAGAATCTTAAAACTGAAGATGCGAAAGAGATTTTCCTTAGTAAAGATAAAAAGAAAAATATCCAAACAAGATCCATGAAACCAGTAATTTCTTCTAAACTTGTTTCTAGTTCCTCAGCTGACACAGTCTCCAAAGGAAAACGGATGTCGACGGAAAATAAAAACGGTTCTTTAATTGACTACATTTCTAAAATGAAAGAAAAACAATTGAAAACAGAAAATCAGAGCAGCTCCACAACAGACACAGTCTCCAAAAAGAAAGGAAAATGGTTGAAGAGAGAGAATCAAAAAGATTCTTCTGACACTGTCCCAAAAAGGAAAAGAAAACAGTTGAAGATAGAAAATAGGCCTGAAATAAAGTTTGAGCATGTTAATTACAACAGAAAAAATCAGGGAGAAACTGCAGTAGATAATTTATCTAAATCTTGTACTTTGCGAGTCACTGCTCAGATTGAATCAGATGGGGAAGTGGAAAAGTGTAATGAATTGGGGAAATTGAAACTTATGAAAAAGAAGAAAGGCAAAAAAAAGAGGACTAAAGAGAATCAAAACAGTTCTTCTGACACTGTCCCAAAAACGAAAGGAAAGCAGTTGAAGATAGAAAATCAACCTGAAATAAAGTCTGGGCATGTTACACGCAATAGAAAAAATCAGGGAGAAACTGCAGTAGATAATGTATCTAAATCTTGTACTTTAGAAGTAGCTGTTCATATTGAATCAGATGGGAAAGTGGAAAAGTATAATGAGTTGGGGAAATTGAAGCTTATGAAAAAGAAGAAAGGCAAAAAAAAGAGGAATAAAGAGAATGAAGAAAGAACTGCAGTAGTAGCTTTGCCCCAAAAGGTTTCCAAATCCATGGAAAAAGTTTCCAAGAATGCAAATAATGAAAGCACAGATGAAGAAACTTTAAATGAAGGAAAAACAAAGAGGAAGATTAGGAGGAGGAGGAGAAAGCTAATAAAGGACTCGAAAGAAAAAGTAGAAAAAGAGCTTCGAAAAACGACAGTTACTATCACGCCAATACCATCATCAGAGAGCAAACCGAAAGAACCTCGGCTTAGCAAGGATGATTCTGATTCTGATCTTGAAGTCTTGGTGGAAACGATTGAAGGAGATGAAATTTCACGCAAAGAAGAATGCTCCGAAAAATCTGAAGTAGATGAGGCATCTGGAAGTGATGGTGATATAGTGCCTTGTGATGAAAACACTAAAATGTTTACTAATGAAGAAACTTCAGTTTATCACCAATATCTGATGAAAGAAGTTGAGGAAAGGAAGAAAGAGAAGTTAAAAGAAAAAGTAAGAGAGATTTTATCTCAAGAACAGGATAGCCCTCCAAAAGAACCTCAACTGAAAGAGACCGAGAAGGAAGATGTTGATAGTATCCCAGAGGAAGAGAGAACAAAGGAAAAAAATGAAAAAGAAGGAAATTGTGATTTCATAAGTTCACTTTACAAACCATCACTATTAAGGTCAAAAGGTGGAGAATCATTATCGGAAAGCCGTGATGAAAATGAATCTACAGCCGGAAAGGAAGATGAAGAGAGTTGCTATGGTGATGACGACGATGACGACTTAGAAATTATTTTTGATACTATTAAGAGAGATACAAACAGAAATGAAAGTATACCAAACAGAAAGAATCAGAAATCAGTTTGCAACATTAAGGAGGAGATCCCTTCTGATGAAGATATAGTGGAAGTTCAACAAACCAGTAAGAGTAACTTCAATGAAACTTCAAAAAAATCAGAAGATTTTGTCAGTAAAATTTTCAACATTTATAATCCCAGAGTTGAAGATGAAACGGTTGACAGCTGCATTGCAGTTGTTTATGATAAGTCAAAAGAATCAAACTCTGAAAAAGATAAAATATTAAAATTTAGAAAGAGGAAAGAATTGGATTCTAAGGGCAGTAACGAATCGGCTTCTAAGTGCAGTAACGAATCGGCTTCTAAGTGCAGTAACGAATCGGCTTCTAAGTGCAGTAACGAATCGGCTTCTAAGTGCAGTAACGAATCGGCTTCTAAGTGCAGTAACGAATCGGCTTCTAAGTGCAGTAACGAATCGGCTTCTAAGTGCAGTAACGAATCGGCTTCTAAGGGCAGTAACGAATCGGCTTCTAAGGGCAGTAACGAATCTGAAGCCGTCGTCGATTTGGCTTCTAGGGAGTCTGAAGCCGTCGTCGATTTGGCTTCTAGGGAGTCTGAAGCCGTCGTCGATTTGGCTTCTAGGGAGTCTGAAGCCGTCGTCGATTTGGCTTCTAGGGAGTCTGAAGCCGTCGTCGATTTGGCTTCTAGGGAGTCTGAAGCCGTCGTCGATTTGGCTTCTAGGGAGTCTGAAGCCGTCGTCGATTTGGCTTCTAGGGAGTCTGAAGCCGTCGTCGATTTGGCTTCTAGGGAGTCTGAAACCGTCGTCGATTTGGCTTCTAGGGAGTCTGAAGCCGTCGTCGATTTGGCTTCTAGGGAGTCTGAAGCCGTCGTCGATTTGGCTTCTAGGGAGTCTGAAGCCGTCGTCGATTTGGCTTCTAGGGAGTCTGAAGCCGTCGTCGATTTGGCTTCTAGGGAGTCTGAAGCCGTCGTCGATTTGGCTTCTAGGGAGTCTGAAGCCGTCGTCGATTTGGCTTCTAGGGAGTCTGAAGCCGTCGTCGATTTGGCTTCTAGGGAGTCTGAAGCCGTCGTCGATTTGGCTTCTAGGGAGTCTGAAGCCGTCGTCGATTTGGCTTCTAGGGAGTCTGAAGCCGTCGTCGATTTGGCTTCTAGGGAGTCTGAAGCCGTCGTCGATTTGGCTGCTAGGGAGTCTGAAGCCGTCGTCGATTTGGCTGCTAGGGAGTCTGAAGCCGTCGTCGATTTGGCTGCTAGGGAGTCTGAAGCCGTCGTCGATTTGGCTGCTAGGGAGTCTGAAGCCGTCGTCGATTTGGCTGCTAGGGAGTCTGAAGCCGTCGTCGATTTGGCTGCTAGGGAGTCTGAAGCCGTCGTCGATTTGGCTGCTAGGGAGTCTGAAGCCGTCGTCGATTTGGCTGCTAGGGAGTCTGAAGCCGTCGTCGATTTGGCTGCTAGGGAGTCTGAAGCCGTCGTCGATTTGGCTGCTAGGGAGTCTGAAGCCGTCGTCGATTTGGCTGCTAGGGAGTCTGAAGCCGTCGTCGATTTGGCTGCTAGGGAGTCTGAAGCCGTCGTCGATTTGGCTGCTAGGGAGTCTGAAGCCGTCGTCGATTTGGCTGCTAGGGAGTCTGAAGCCGTCGTCGATTTGGCTGCTAGGGAGTCTGAAGCCGTCGTCGATTTGGCTGCTAGGGAGTCTGAAGCCGTCGTCGATTTGGCTGCTAGGGAGTCTGAAGCCGTCGTCGATTTGGCTGCTAGGGAGTCTGAAGCCGTCGTCGATTTGGCTGCTAGGGTCTGAAGCCGTCGTCGATTTGGCTGCTAGGGAGTCTGAAGCCGTCGTCGATTTGGCTGCTAGGGAGTCTGAAGCCGCCGTCGATTTGGCTGCTAGGGAGTCTGAAGCCGCCGTCGATTTGGCTGCTAGGGAGTCTGAAGCCGCCGTCGATTTGGCTGCTAGGGAGTCTGAAGCCGCCGTCGATTTGGCTGCTAGGGAGTCTGAAGCCGCCGTCGATTTGGCTGCTAGGGAGTCTGAAGCCGCCGTCGATTTGGCTGCTAGGGTGACCAAAGCCGAAGAAATTAATTTGGAAGAAAGTGGCGATTCAGATTCAAAGGGAAACGAGAATTCGGATTCAAAGGGAAACGAGAATTCGGATTCAAAGGGAAACGAGAATTCGGATTCAAAGGGAAACGAGAATTCGGATTCAAAGGGAAACGAGAATTCTGATTCAAGGGGAAACGAGAATTCTGATTCAAGGGGAAACGAGAATCCGGATTCAAGGGGAAACGAGAATCCGGATTCAAGGGGGAACGAGAATCCGGATTCAAGGGGGAACGAGAATCCGGATTCAAGGGGGAACGAGAATCCGGATTCAAGGGGGAACGAGAATCCGGATTCAAGGGGGAACGAGAATCCGGATTCAAGGGGGAACGAGAGCCCGGATTCAAGGGGGAACGAGAGCCCGGATTCAAGGGGGAACGAGAGCCCTGATTCAAGGGGGAACGAGAGCCCTGATTCAAGGGGGAACGAGAGCCCTGATTCAAGGGGGAACGAGAGCCCTGATTCAAGGGGGAATGAGAATCCTGATTCCAAGGGACATAAAGTTTCTCTGCCTGAAGAAAACGAAAACTCCCTTTCTGATTCGGAATCTGAAGATATCGTAATAACCTATTGTGGCAGTTCAAACAAAGAAAAACGTAAGTTGTGTAATGGTCTTGAAAAGTCTAGTGAGAAGTCTTCTTTCGAGATTACTGAAGATAACCAACGTTCTATTAGAGCTACATTAGCCTCCTTATTTGTGTCTGACGAGTCTGTTTCGGGTGAAAATGGGCCATCTTATGAGCGTCTGAATGGAAAGGAGCGAAGTTCCCAAAATGCGTACAAAAACGATGAACCATTTTTAAGTAAATCGGGAAAAAGTAGAGTAGGGAACAATGTTATAAATGAAAGATCGAGCGAAATTCTTGTGTCCCCTGATTTAACTTCACAAGTAGTAGTAAGTCCAGATTCAAAGAACTTGTTACTTAAAATGGATGATGATGATTCTGATGAGTCTTCGAATGAATCATTTAGTAATTGTGTTTATGAATGTTTTAGTAAGAGAGGAAAAGGTAACACGGTCGATGTCGATAAATCTGTCAATGAAATATCACACAATAAATTAAGTTACAAAAAAGTTCTAAATTTTGATGATGGGGAGACAAGCGGAGGATCCGGTTCGTTATCGGCTATTGAGTTTAGTGAATTACAGTCTAAAACGCGTAATTCTTTATCAGTTGATAAAAATAGCTTAAAAGAACTAAATGAGTTGGAGTGTAACAACAATTTCGAGACGAATAATTTAGATGCAATCCCTAAAGTAGGTAAATCAAACTCCGATTTTGTTGGAAACCTTTCTAATCACTCCAATTCAGTGATGGGAGAGAGAAAAAGTGGTTCTCTCATTTCAGAATCTGGTAATACCAATAGTGAAAACAAAGAAAATGTAGAGAATAATAAACAGGAAGGAGAAGAAATTGAAGTGTTATCTGGCTTGGTTCATCAGACGTGTTTTGAAGAAGTGCCTTCATTGGAGGAGCAAACTGAACAGTTTTTAATTCTCAAATCTCCACTAACGCAAGCATTAGTACCGGTAACGTATATTTCGCCTAAAAAAAGTGGAGTAACTAGAAAACGAGAGGGTTCTAGCAGTAACATCAAAGGAATAACAACTTTAACTCCACTGAAAGTGGCAAGTGCAGCCCTAGCAAATGAAATAGTCATTAGTCCCGATGTGAGTGACGAGGAAAATGCGTCGCCAGGTCCAAATACTCAATTAGAGAATGAGGATGTTATTAAGTTCCTTCCAGATGAACGTATTTTATCCAAATCTAATGTAGAAGAGGAACAAGTAATAGACATATGCGATAAAAATTCCGATGAGAATCTTTCTTCTAAATCGCCCACCAGACTAGTTTCACTGAGAAAATCTTCGAGGAAGAGTACAGAAAGATGTGGTGGTAAGAAAAATGTTAAAGGCCAAGATGCTTCCAGTCCCTTCTCAAAACTTTCTAAATCATCATCTATAAGTGAAAGCCAAAACGATGCATCGGCTGCAAAGAAAAATTCTAAAAAAACTAAATCTAAATCTCCATCTCACGTTTCCAGTAGCGATAACGAAAGTAGGAATGCGTCACCAAGTTCGACCCAGTCAGACATTATTATTCCAAGAAGAAGTCCTAGACTTAGTGAGAGAAACTCAGAGTCTAGTAACATTAAATCTGAAACTAGCACTGACGTCAAGTCTTCAGAATCGGAAGTTGAATATAATGCAACGATTTCACAGACAGATAGCGAAGTAAATGATTCGGAAGAACGTGACATAGTTATTTCTCCAGTTAAAATGCATTCAAATAGATACATGTTGCGCAGGTTTGGCTTACGAACTTCTCCAGGCACAACTTCACTTAGTTCCCCAAAGCGTAGGAGAAACTCTGTATCTTCACTCAAAAATGATGTAAGTTTATCATTAATATTATTATCATTATTATTTATCATCATCCAAGCTTTATAAAATTTAAATTTCTTTGATGTATAGGCGCGTTAACGGCTTGCGACAATATTAGTTTGTTTTTACAAGTTCATATTAGGATAGAAAAAAATCCTTTATAGCGGGAGTGGGGCATGTGTGAGAGTAAATAAAGAACGAGTGAATGGTTTGATACAAGTGTTGGTGTGCGTGAAGTGTGTTTAATATGTGTATGGCTGTTTAACCTGTTTATGAATAGAGTCGTGAGAGATGAAAGTGCGACTGTTAGAAAGATAAATGAATCTGGTGTGTAATAGGATTAGGCGGGACCTCTCAAATCTGTTGTATGTGGGTGGTGCTGTGCTATTTTTCCAGAGCGAGTGTGATATGCAAGAGGCTGTTTAGAGTTGTGTCAATGAGTGGGAGAAGATTGTTGAAAATGAATGTGAGTAACGGCAAGTTCTTGATAGTGAGAGTGGAGAAAAATTCGGAGTCATGTGGTGAGTGATGAAACATTAAGAGAGAGAATCTTTTAACTGCGGATGAAGTTAATAGTAGACTGAATCAAGGAGGAAAGGTGTCAGGTGCGTTGAGAGCACTGAATAGAGATGCTGCGACATGTTTACATGAAAGTGTGTTAGTACCGACATTTTTGTATGGGTGTGAAAAGTTAGCATGGCATGAATGGGAGAAGTCAAGAGTTAAGAGCGGTTGAGATGGATAATCTGAGTATATGTGGCTGGCGTACGTCAGATTGATAGAGTAAGAAATTGTATGATTCTGGAAGGATGTGATGTTCAGAAGTCGGTGGAAATGAAAATGGAGGGAAGTGTGCTATGGTGGTTTGGACATGTGGAAGGAATAAAAGGTGAGAGAGTTGGGGAAAGAAGCGTATAAGAGTGTGTGCGACGGTGGAAGAAAAAGATGAAGTACGAGAGGTAGATAGGTATACATGGTGAATGACTTTGTGAGTAAATGTGTGACTTCATTTGGGTGATGCACGAGAGGTGGCTGCAAGTAGGTTGGAATGGAAGATTTGTTAGGAGTATGTAAGTAGGAGCGCACTTCTTTTTTTGACAAATGCTTGAAGGGCCGTTTTGGTGTGGAATTTAACCATGTTGTGGGTAAGCTACCAGGATGCTTGCGTGAACAGATGTTCGCATTTTCGTCTTTTGCCTTTTCTCTTCTCCACTCCTTTCTGGCTTTCACGTCTGAGCTATTTCTGCCTTTTCACCCGTCCATTGGGAAACGAGTTTTTGTTAATGTATGTAAGAATCCTTTTGATAATAATTGTAAATTATAAATATTAGAATGGAACCCATTCCTTATTCCTAAGGGGGGGTTGGGGTACAATCTTGATCTCCCGACCGAAACTTTAAAATAATGATTTTCATCGAATTTCTCTCAGGGTGAAACTATGGAACAGAAAACTCTCGAAAGTCCTTCTCGCCCTCGGTCAAGAAGGAATTCTTGTTACGAAAACTTAACTCCCGTAAGAAGGTCGAGAAGGATTAGCGGCCTCGCTGAGGAAACACTTAAGGAAGGAAAATAATTTACTTCCAGTAAGTTGCAATCGGTTCTTTGACATTATTTTGACGAATGCAAATTCTATTCTACATTTAAGTTTATGGGACTGATTTTTGGTTTAAGAATATTTTTATTTATTATCGCTTTCCTCTTTAAGGTTGGTTTGCGAGAGCCCCTTTAGAAAGTAAGAATTTCAGTCACCAGCAGCGGCTTTTTGGACTCGTTTTAAGCAGAAATGGCCCTCATCCTTATATTGTATTTTTTCTGATGCCTTTTTAAAATGTTTTGTTAATATTTTTACAGAATAAAGTATAATCAGTTGAATTAATTTTTAGTGGTTTTTATGTTCAATAAATAAACCAATTTTAATTATCTTTTATATCCAACCCTTATTTTAAAACTAACGATAAAATTAGCAGTTCTTCTTTAGGGAAGGCGAACATTGACCAATATTTTGGTTTCTATAATTTTCTTCAGCGAAAAAATACAAAAATTCCTTAACAAAAATTTAACCGAGTTCTCAGTAATTGTATCGCGGAAACACTGGCACCCGACCTCCATTTTGTTCACTTTTAATAGAACCAAAATTAGCCATACATTTTAGCTTCAGAAACCGATTTTGAAAAAAAGATGGTGCCTTGACCTTGAATTATTATGACGGCGTGAATTGGGTTTACGAGAATGTGCTGTCATTTTAAATGTAACTAAATTTAATGGAACTAATCTTACCTTTGCGTGTTTTGTAACTGTTCGTTTTAGTGGGAACAGTGTTAGTGGTTTAGGGATGCAGGGATTAAGAATTGGTACCGCGCCTTTCTCGTGTGTGTCACAATAGGGTTGGAGATTTGGCTGGTGTTGCGTATCAGGAAAATTACTTTCCCACGACCAACCAAAGGATCTCGAACTTGGGCATCGTGTCTTTCAACGCTGTTTTCGAAAACTGTTGCGTGTGGGTGGGTGGGTGGTACGTTAGAGGTATAAGTGAGAGCAGGACCGGATTAACCATATGGCAAAAGCGACATATGCCGCCGGCCCCTTGCTTTCGGGGGACCCCGCGCTGCGAATGCATATCGCAGCACACCCGACGCGCACAAGCACACTGTACACGTCACGATCACAGTGTATGTCGCTGCAGCCATTGTTGCGATTGCATTGCAGATTATTGACGCTTTCGCCCGAGCTAGTAACCCGTAATCACTGATCTTTATATTGCAATTCATCATTTTTGTAATTTTTTTTTGCGATTTTTTAATGAAATTTTCACTTCACTGATGGTCAACCTACATTTTCATTTTTCCTAACCACGACGCCCATGTTCGTAACCGAGGCAAGGGGCCCCGCGCAACTTGAATCCACCCCGTGAGTGAGAGTTCAAGAAGTCAAGATTTGTCTAGACAAACGAATGGTTTGTACAAAACGAAGCTGCAAAGGAATAGTGAGGTAAAATGGGAAGGAATGTGGAATTGGGTTTATAAAGAAAGAAGAATGAGTTAGTTTTGCCAATAAAAGACGAGTGGTATGAACATATGGGAGTATAAATGCGTTAATGGTAGATTTCTATATGGTGACTAAATTTAACACGGTAAAAGTATAGTGATTGTAACGTATGCGACGTGTGATGAGAGAGAGAACAGAAGGGTGATTTCTGGAGTGTGCTAACTGATATGTATGGAACTTGGAGAATTATGAGGTCATCTGAATGAGAAAAGGGGAAATGGCTCCTGAGCCTGGAGTAATTGGGAATCATGGTATGCTTGAAATCACTGATAATGGAAGTATCAGGTCATCCCATAAGTAATGTCGTTTTTTAGATCGGAATTTGAAGGACAAAAAAACTCGACTGAAACTTTAATCTAGTATATATTTTCCATCGGAATCAATGACACTGCCAACGTCCTACAAGCTTTTCAATGCCATGTTTATAAATTTCAGGCGGTTTTGAGGCAAAAAACGTACAAAGACTGGTGTGCAGGTCATCTAAAGAAGTATACTGTTTCTCGTCAGAATAGTTTTGCAGACTCCTGAAGAGATGATAATCTGAAGGGGCAAGGTCTAGAGAATATGGAGGATGTTGAAGTTTTTCCCACCCAAGCTGCTCAATTTTTGCAGAAGTGATCCGAGTGGTATGAGGACGTGCGTTGTCGTGGTGGAACACGATTCCTTTCCGATTAACCAAAGGTCTCTCTTCTTTTAGTGCAGTGTTCAATCGATCCAGTTGTTGACAGTAGTAGACTTGAGCGGTGATTGTTTGGTTGTGTGGTAAGGTTTCAAAGTGTACTACACCCACCACCTTTATCCCACCAAACACTAAGCAACACCTTCCGAGGGTGAAGATTTGGTTTTGGCTGTGGTATCGCTGGTTCTCCGGCACAAACCCACTGTCGACGGCGCTTAACATTCTGGTACAGTATCCACTTTCCATCACCAGTCACTAAACGGTGCAAAACCGGATCTTGCAGTTCACGGGAATGAAGAGCTGTGCTAATGTTTACCCGCATCCTCAGATTGTCGACCGACAATTCATGTGTCATCCATTTTCCTAACTTAGGTACTTTCCCGAGTTGTTGCAAATGTCGATGGATGGTGGACGGGGATGAATTGAGTTTCTGGGCCAATTCTTCGACAGTTGTTGAAATCATCTTCAAGTGCGGCTAACAGCAGGTCATCATCAAACTCAGCAGGGCGTCCAGAGCGTGCTGCATCTGTCAAACAGCAGTCACCATTCCTAAACTTTTGAAACCATCTTTGACATTTCCTCACATGCAGAATATCGTTGCCATAAACGTCCTGAATGTTTCGCGTTGCTTCAGTAGCACTATTCCATTTTTTGAACTCGTAAAGCATTATATGCCTGATATGCTCTTCTGATACCGCCATGTTTATGAGGGGTTCACATAAAGCAAAACGCACGTCTTCACTGGTGAAGGTCTGTAAAGTATGTAGCGAAACACTATAGATCTCCCCTTAGATATAACCTTCGGAAAATTTATGCTTAAACCGAGTAGGATTAGTTTAAACTTAATCTATCGTAAAAAACGACATTACTTATGGGATGACTTGATAGAATAAAATAATGCCTGGGGAGGTGGTTTGTGTGTTACTTCCAACACAAGTGTGCATGGTATAGAGAGGGGACTGAAGAAGTGTTAGTGTTAAGTAAAGTATACTTAGGGATGCGTAATACAAGAGCTGTTCCGGGGTTCAGTAGAGGTTTGTCAGAAAATTGACGGGCTTGTATAAAGTGAAGTTGGTTAGTGATTGGTTTACAAGCGAGAGGAAGAAAGAACAAAAGTTTTAGGGCTGAATCTGAATGAAGTGACAAAATATAGAAGAATAGAGCAAGTCCCTAATGAGATAGATGATGTACAGAATATATGGAATATTTAGAAGTAAATAGGAATGAATTTCAGTTTGGAAGAGAGAGAGAACGGTTGTAGTATTCGAAATATGCTGATATGGCGCTTCTGGGCAAGTCAAAAGGAATTCAGGAGAGCAGTGACAAGTTTTGTTGGTTTGTAGAAGGCGATATCGAAGTTGTTGGTACTTGTAAAAGCAAGGTTCTTGTTGAGAAAGAATTTAAATAAATGGGATGTTCGATTGAGAAGTGAGGTACAAGTATGTTGGAAATGGAAACCAGAGTGAAGCAGGGCAAGCAAGGCATGAACACGATAAAAGCCCTGCTGAGGAAGTGTTTGAATGTAGGTACACAAAAAGTTTACACAAGGGTGCACTGAATGCCAGCACTGATGTATGGATATGAGACGCTTGTCTGACATGATAATTCAATGTCCAAAGTGAGGTTTTGATGAATAATTATAATTTAACAAATAAGATTGGTGTAAAACGGGTTGTTGGTAGGGTTACCACTCAGTCCAGAAATTGAGGGTATTTGCTTGGAGTCCAGTTGGACCTCTGAACTGGACTCCTTGTCCAGGAATTGGGTTTAACAAAAAATAATTCTCCAGACATTTAGGACTTAGTTTAATTTGAAATTCAGCAATAAGAGCCCTTAAAATTGAAACAAAAGATATTAAGATAAAATTGCTGGATTTTATTAGTATATTCAATGTATGAATTTATTTTTTAAGCACCTGACATTTTAAAAGGCTTATTTTTTTTATCACTTGAAACGCATGAAATTTTCAGTCCTTCTCTACACATGGTTCCATAATACCCTAGTGCAAAACATGTTCTAGGTGATGTCCTTTCAGCTCATTAACTCGTTGCGCACGAACGACAAAATTTTGCAGTACTCTGGACAGAGTTCTGTTGAAATTGAGAAATTTCTTGTTCAGATGATACTTTCAATTCTTCTATTGCGTTATGGATTATGTTTAAACTCTCTTAAATAATCCCACAGATAAAAGTCTCGGGGGTTTAGATCTGATGATGATGATGGCCAACATAGCCACTTAACCTACCATACTGGCATACTGTTTGATTAATTATCTGACAATTTTATATATATTGTTACTACACGAGACATCTTATAACATTTATAACACTTATTATAACTTAATATGCATATATAATCTTTGCTACATTACAAAAGTAAGGTATTGTAAACCAGCAGGTTTCTGAACCAAGACTGTCATATAGGTGAGAGGTACAGAGTATCTGAAGTCAGGACATTGTACATAAGAGCTGTTTTGGACCCTAGTAATGAAATTATATATATTCTTCCGAATTAACATTTGGCTGGTAGGTAGGTTACGCGTAGTAAACATAAAACTGGCACTGCACCATTTTGGTTCCCTACATAGCGTCCGTAAAATATTATTATAAGCAACAGAGTTTATTCATAGCAGTTTTTGTATAGTTCCACCACAGATGGGATGTATACAGTGCAGTACAGTAAATTCTAAAAAGATAAGTTTTAACCGATTCTGAACACACACCAAATTTCCTTACTAGCATGTTACCCTGGACACAAGAGCGTAACTAGCTTCCAAAAGTTGAGTGGGACAACTATAATGCTGAAAAATCCTGCGATGAATTTCTGTGCTGCTATCCTGTAGGTAATGTGTTTGCGACCAAAATGATGCTCTTAAAATACTGATTTAGAGAATGATCTATATTTATGATAGTAATAGGAAAATCAAAGAAACATTTTCACAACTACCTTATGTATATCAAGTATATACTTAACAGTAAAGGAAAACAATATATGCAATAATTAAAGTAAAATATGAGCAATAACATTTCGGGAAGCTCGTGATGCTGGAGCCACCTTTATAACACGTTCATGGGTTGCCAAAAAGTTGCGAAGAAGTGAGGACTTCGTCAAAAAAAATTGGAATAAAACTTTGGATGAATGTGAAATGGATACAACCAAATCTGGGCGCCCAAATTTGCCACTCTCTCAGGAAACAAAGGACATCATTGAAAGCGGTACTAAGCGGAAAAACAGCTGTGCTAAACTTTCTAGAGATCGAAGTGTTGAGAGGAAAGATCGTTAGTGGTGAGATCATTCAACTGTACCGTCATAGGTAAGGTTTAAAACCTTGGCTTGAACTTCCAAAGCCAAGAAAAACTCAACTTAACATCGATAACAGAATGTGGTTTGCCCATTATCTTGAAGATTGGGATGTGGATGATTTCATGCATTTAGCTGTCTCCGATGAATTTTTTGTTTACGTAACACGTCGTCCTAATTACCAAAATGATCGAGTGTGGGCCACACCAGATGAAATTGATGACAGTGAAATTATCGCGAATTATTAAAAAGTCCAGACTGTGTTGGTGTGTTTGTTTTGTTCACTGCAAAGCTCATGTGGGTGCTGAAGCCAAATGGTCAGAGTTGGGATGGACAGTATTTTCGTGATATTATTCTATCCCAGCATGTCATTCCTTTTCTAAGAAACCCAAACAATGTTATGGATGTCAATCAGGTCACACTTCTGCACGATAAGGCCCCCTGCTTTAAGGCATTAGCCACTCAACAGTTGTTGCGGAACCATGAGATCGATTTCTTTGGAAATGAAGAATGGCCAGGAAATTCTCCTGACCTGAACGTCTGTGAACACATTGGATCAGTTATAAAGGACAAGGTTGAATGTCTCTCGTTTCAAGAACTTGCAGCAAATCGATTTTCGAAGGATACAATGACGCAACACATTGAAACTGTTTTAGCAAATTTGCGTAACGATTAAGATTTATTCACGTCACTTTTGGCAAGCTACCCAAAGCGAATTCAGGCTGTCTTGGAAGCCAATGGCGGGAACACCAAGTTTTAATCGTTTCTCATTAAATGCAGGATTAAATTCTCTTTTGTAAGGTATGTTTAGTTTTACTGTACCTCTAATGGTTTAGGCCATGGGCGGGGGTGGGCTAAGGTTTATTGGAGCCCCGTAGATGTCTCATTAAAGTATCTATCACTGCAGTATTAGTACTGAATCAGTAATACTTTCCAGCAGACTAATGGGACTAATATAATTAAAGATTTACCCATCATAGATTATTTCAAGAACTAAATATTTTCCTTCACGTAAGCTAACTTAGATCAAAAGTTGGGGGGGACATGCCCCTCCCCGTTAGTTACGCCCCTGCCTGTACATACAGCTTTTTACGTCCCTCTCAATATCAAGTTCATCTCGTAGCTCGTGAGTATAGTCCGACCATTCATTTCAAAAGACCCACATGATACATGTCTCAGTAGATTACACCTAAAACTCAAAATAACTCTGCCCCATTATAGGTGATGTCATTTTCTATACCATATTGTTCACATATCTCTAACAGTACTCTCAGCCCATGTGGAGAGGGTGACAGAAGAACAAGGTCATCAGCATACATTAAAGAATTAATTTTTTCCTTTCCAATGACACAGCCAGTACGTGCAGTTTTTAGTTCATTGGTAAGGTCATCCATGTATATACAGAAAAGATAGGGTGATAATATACCCTTTGCCTAACACCATTAGTTACCTTAAAACCTGGTGATACAGTGCTTTTCCATCTTACAAACATGGTTTGCTCTGTATACTAGAATGCAAATATCTTAAGTATATATTTAGGTACCCCTCGACACAAGAGTTTCTTGAAAAGTTTGTGATGGTTAACTCGATCAAATGCTTTTGATGCATCCAAAAAACAGGAATATACGAGTACATTGCTACGTGACATCCTGTGCTTCAGGACGGCTTCCTTTAGCATATAAATACTCGTACACATGTCAGTACCATGTTTCACTCTAAAGCCAAACTGATTGTCATAAGTCTGCATGTTCTGCATATTCTAACACCTTAGAAAGTATACTGGCAAGTGCTATTGGCCTATAATTCTATTATTCTTATCACAGATACTAGCATCCTTATTTTTACCAACTGACAACAATACAAATGACAAAATGGACTGTGGCAAGTACCCATGTATTATACAGCTTGTGAAACATATTGCAAGCATAGGTATTATACGAGGGCTACAACATTTTAAATGTTCTGCTTGTATGCCATCTAGGCCACAACTTTTGTTATCATGTAACTTATGAATAGCCTGCCAAATTTCTGAGTCATTAATTAGTAGCTCCTCCAAACGTTCTACATTTAGGCATATATTTATTCTATCCCCCCATGACAATTAAATAGAATTTCATAATGTTCTTTCCACAGTTCTGCAATGTTTTTTGCACCATGTACAGTGTACACCCTCTATTACATTTGGCAAGGTAAGATTACTATTGTTAATTTTATTAACCTCCTTCCAGAATTCTCTACTGGAAGTATTGCTACTGCCTAATTTTCTGGCTAGAGATTCTCTTCATTTTTCCTTATAAATCTAAGAGCACCCTTGAACTTAGCACGAGTTTTATTTTTCAGTTGGAAGAATTCCCCCCTGCCTAGGTTTCCCCATAGCAACCCATTCCACGAATACATTTTTTGCTACATCATACAAATCAGCACAGTATTCTGCCCACCCTGGATTGACATTTACTTTTCTCCATTTTTTATTCTTAAAGCTACTTCCACTCGCAGCCTTAATGGCATGTTCAAGCTCACCGTAATACTTATTTAAGAGATCTATATGTTTTAAATCATCACAGGAGGAATTGTATAGTAACCTACCTCAGAGTGACTAAGATTTGACCAATTAACCTCATAGTAATCAACATTATCACAGTCATTATCTAAGTCAGGTGCTACATACAATGAAGCCCTACTACAAATGGGATATGATCAGATTCAAATACATCATAAAGTATGGACATGCTATTGCAGTGGCGTGCCGAGGGGGGGCGGGGGGACAATTGCCACTGGGCGCCAAATTGTGACGTTAATGAAAGAAAATTATATAAGTACAAAAGAAATATAGAAATATCGCAAAGGCCATTACAATTTTATCCCCCTGAATATGGTCATATTTGGTTTCCGAGCTTACTCACTAGCAGGCACGTGCACACTCAGCCTCAGGTAGTGTTGAAAACCGGTTTGTAAAATTCCCCTAAAAATTAAAAACCTAAAGAAAAAACCGGTTTTATCGATTGATTTTTATTTGGCTCAAACTTGCGCGAACGTGCAGCTACGCGCTACAGCGCACAAAAAATAACTTCGAATACATTACCTATTAAGTTAAATTGTGACAAACTGGTAACTGCTCTTCAGTATAATTTTTGCCTATCTGGCAACTCGATCTTCAGTTTGTCTCATCATGTAGGCTGTAGTGTAGAGTCAGTCGACTAAAGCCCTATTCGCAGTATAAGACCCTTAATGCCCTTTGTTTCTTAAGATGTCATTTGCGAAATAGGGATAAAATCTAAATTAATTTATATATTTTTTCTTACACGAAGAGTCAATTTTCTGTTTTCTAGGTAAAGTTTTTTTTTATTAAAAAATTTTATTTCCATGTTTTTTCCAAAATAGAGAAATTTTATTTTTATTCTTTATAATTTTTTTACAAAAAGTTTATTTCTTTCTAAGTATAGATGTTTTATTATAAAAAATTATTTCAAATCTAAATTGTTTGAATAATGTATTATTTTGGCTAAAATAAAATATGTCAAAGTTGTCATTTTCTTATTCATATGCATACATATAATGCTGCATTTTTGCATTCTTTTGACCAAAAAATAAGCGATAAGCTATGCTTGTTAAGAGTTAAAGTCAGTACCTTTCAATGGTGGCTTTTAAAAATTATATACTTTTCGGTCATAACCGGTTAAAACCGGTTTTCAAAAAACAGGTCGATTAAAAACCGGTTTGTAAAGTTTCGATTATTTTTCAACACTAGTGCACAGGGGAGGTGGGGGCAGGGCTTGAGCTGAGGTGGTACGGAACGGTACGCCGTACCGGTTGTTAAATTTCTTGTTCAAATCGTACTGGTTGTTAAACTGCTCAAGCAGAACATACCGACGCCACTTATGAAATTGAATTATATTTATTTTATTGAAACTTACATATTTTTTATGATTTACTTTTCCGAAAGGAAAATAAGGAGTTACAAAGTTAAATTATGTTGTGGAATTGATCGGTAATTTTCAATGGCAAATTTGGCAGCACAAAAAAACTATTTAATTGTTTATTTATTAATTTACCATTATTTGTGGCAGTCAAACATAATGATAAGGCCCTTTTTTGCGCTCTTACAAGTTGCTTAAGCAAACTTAAGCAGTTTCCACTGAATTTCGCGTTTGCGTTCGTTATTTTTGTTTACAATTCATGAGTTGCTAAAAAAACAAATACTGTACGTCTTTACTCATAGACTGCTGTAAATATTTATATTTCAGTGTATATATTGTAATTCAAAGTTACATCTCAAGCCCTGGGGGGAGGGGCTACAGGGGTTATACGGGTCTAATACGGCAACTCTGACTTGAAGTTGACGCGTCACAATGCAGGCGCCAGGCAGCAGTCCGAGTCAGTAATTTGTAGACACACTGGTAGTCTGGTTGCGTTGCTGTCCGTGCGGCCGTGCCATTGTAAGCATTATTTTTGTCCTTTATTTGCTTTATAACTTTTAACACTGTTATTATTGGTTACACATTATTTATGCTTAGGCTATAGTGTTTCCCAAACTAGGGGGCGTGAGGTAGATACAGATTTTTATTATTATTATTATTATTATTATTTATTAATTTTTTTTTATGGATTTTGCTTGTAGGTATGGCGTGTTTTGCAATACCCAGTCGTGGCTCCTTGAGAAAGCTTATGATTTTCTTATTTAATTATCTTGTAGTTAGGTGCTTGACTGTGTGATGCGTAACTATGGTGCGGTGTTTGACTGTGATTTGGCGTGTGACTGGTGTGGTCTTCATTTAAACTGGTTCAAGGATTCAACAGCTGAAAGAGAAAAGGTTTCTGCTCATGAAAACAGTGTGAATCACAGACTGACCTTCAGAACCTGGAGAAAGACCGAAAGACGAATAAAAGAGAAGGCGACTATCGACGCATCTTGAAGAACAAATCAATAAGGAAAAAGAGAACTGGAGGCAGGTTTTGAAACGTATTTTAGATTGCATCAAGTTTTTGGTCTGCCAAAATTTGGCACTCCGTGGTCATGTAGAAAAGCTGGAACTCATGACAGACATGAACGTTGGTAATTTCTTATCATTGCTTAACCTTGTGTCACATTATGATCCTAACCTAAAGCAGCATCTAGAATATGCTCAGCAGAATCCAAAGCATGTGTCATATCTGTCGCCCCCGGATACAGAATGAGTTCATTCAACTTCTTGCTCTTTCTCTTCGAAACAAACTTCTCCAAGACATTCGCAAGAACAAGTACTATGGAATGTTATTTGACTCTACGCCTGACCTAGGTCATAGAGAGCAAATGTCAACAGGTTTTTCGGTATGTGGACATCGATTTTGACAAGAAAACTGTTGAAGTGAAGGAAGTCTTCCTTGGCTTTATTCATATTTCGAAAAAACTGCATCACACATCGAAAGTTGTATCGTTGAAAGACTGGAGACAGATGGAATCAACCTCCAAGATTGTTGATCTCAATGGTATGATAATGCAGCTGTCATGTCAGGCCATCTCTCTGGGGTTCAACAAAGAATATCTGCCCGAAGTCCAAAAGCAACTTTTGTGAACTGTGACAACCACAGCCTGAATTTGTGTGGCGTACACGCTGCCAGTCAAGAGCCCATTGTCATGACATTCTTTGGAACAGTTGAGAGCATCTATGCTTTCTTTTCTCGTTCGACGCTTCGTTGGCAGCGCATGAAAGAAGCGATACCTATTGCAGTGAAGCGGGAAAGTGATACTCGCTGATGCTGTGAAAGCAATTAATCATGGGATTGAGCCTCTGTTGGAACTGTTCGAGGAGTTTGGGGAAGATGAAAGTAGCACACCTGAAACAAGAGGAGAGGCAGTTCAACTACATGCTATTGTCCTTCAATTTCTTGACTCCGTTGCATTTCTGGAATCCGGTTTTGAGCAAGATCAACCGAGTACAAAAGCGACTGCAAGACCGAACAGTGAACTTTCAGGATGCATACTTGGACATCAAAGCCCTGCAAGAAAACCTCACTGAAGAGCGTGAAGCAGCAATCATCAAAGGGCTGTTGAGAAAGGAGAACTTTGCAAAGAATGGGATGTTCCAATTGAAACTATGCGAAGACGGAAAATTATGCCTGGAGAATTGGCCAGAGATGCAGGTTTGTCAGCGAAACGAAGTTTCCCGAGTCATGAACACTGTGCTTGATCGGTTGAACATGGAAATGTGTGACAGATTCAGATGGTTGAAGGAGTTGGATAACAAATTTGGATTTCTCCTTGATGTGCAGAAGCTCGGAGGCTTGAAGTGCTACCCTGAAAGAGAAATGTGACAATACTGCCACATTTTACGATGGGATATCAATGGCAGTGACTTGTATGTTGAAGTTGAGGAATTGCAAAATGCTCTTGTCAGCTCGTCAAGATGTCAGTGACCAGCCCTAAGCAGCTGTTGACATTCATCACCACCTATGGAGATGTCGTCTTTCCAAATCTATGAGTGGCTCTTCAAATATTGTTGACAATTGCAGTCTCCATTGCCAGCTGAGAGAGATGATTCAGTAAGCTGAAACTGATTTTAACTTACCTCCGCGCATCAATGGGACAAGATCGGCTTAGTGCTTTAGCTCAGTTAAGCATTGACAGAAAAACATTGTAACTTCTAAATTTTGATGATGTGATTGACAAGTTTGCTACTTTGAAAGCCAGAAAGATTAGTTTGTAAATACATAAATGGTAAATAAACCTGTTGATTAAGCGTGGTATTTTCACAAAGGGTTTCTGCTGGTAATAATTATTTCGGCTAGTAAAGAAAACACGACATCTGTAAAAAGGTGTATGATGGAAGTAGACTGCGTAAAAAATGGATAATCAGGTTTGTTTAGTTAGTGGATGAGCGAGAACCGTCGTCCACTTTCGGACGCATTAACGACGTATGGTCTGGATTCCACGTAAAACCAAGTCCCCTCAGTTACGTGACCTTTACCGTTTCAAAGGACGTTAACCACAAGCATTATTTTCAGTAAATGTGGAATGTATGTAAATATGGCACAAAGAATTAAGGAAAAACAGGCATGGAAGTAGTTTGTGGGGTCTAAGTACAGATGTTAGTCTCACCTGACCTACTGCTGGAGGTATAGCCTACCTTCTCACGAATATTAACACTAAATTCCTTTATATATCTTCTCATCTCTTCATCATCCCCATCTCCGAGTTCAAGCGTCGTACTCGGTGGTCACCCCATGGAGAATGGGAAAAAGGTTTAAAATATATGTAATACCTAACTCAAGTAACACACAGAGCAATTCTTTGAAAGAAAAGCTCGACTATTTTGCACCGAAACTTTACTCGGTCTCCTAACTGCAAAGCTAATAAATGTGCTAATTTATTTTACATCAATAAAACTTAAACTATAAATTTCGCTACATTTAATAAACACATTCCATTCTTCATTCTGAAATTCTAATATAGAATATCTGCGAGGGGGGAAAAATAATGAATTTATAAAATCTTTATTTACAGAAACACTGATGAAACCTTTGAGTGGAATAACTATAGGGTGGCCATAAAGTCCCTTTGCACCTTTGCACGAAAAACAAGGACTACTACTTCTTTGTCGGCAGCATTTTCCCACGCCTAAGTGGGGTCGCTGTTCCTAATCGCCTTCGCCACTCATTTCTGTCCAACCCCACATTCGCCGCCAGATTTCGCTCCCTCATATTACCCTCTCCACACACTCCATCTCATCCTTGGCCTTCCCCTTCTCCTTCTTCCAGGTGGTTCCATCTCCATAACTCGTCGCCCAACATATTCCTCCTCTCTCCGCATGACATGTCCAAACCATCTAAGCCTTCTCTCTTGAGAAACAACAACAACAACATGCAGATATACGGTATGCTGTAATTTCACTGCAAAGGGACTTTGTGGCCACTCTGTACAATACTACTGTTTAAAATTTAGTTTAAAACAATGTAGGATTGTATCATCACTATCAATCTTTCCATTTCATAATGAACATAACACTTTTGATGCTCGGAAAACAACATATATGAAAAGTACTCCTATTTCCTCCTTTTGATAGGATGTTCTTAACTTTTTAAGTATCAAACAATGTCAAAACGTTATTTGGGCGGGTCTTCATAAATGAGGCACGCGACGTATCCTGAGGAATTCATTCCTTGTTCATCCATATATTGTTCAACTGTTCAGAGTTTAAAACTAGACTTTTCACACTAGAATTAACACGAATCATACGATAATAGCCTTTTACTTTCTCAACAATTTCATTTCTTTCTTTTCTTGTAGTTCTTTGAGCTGCTCCGCTACCTTTATTCTTTGCTCTTCTAAAAAAATTCCATATTCTTCTGGGTCTAAGTCTTTCACAACCTGCAAATATGAAATACCAATCACACAATATAGTCACGAATTAAAACGTTCAGTTTTTACATCAATAAAACCAAAAAAAGATATTACTGCAACTCCCTTTTAAAATAAATTATGAATGCGACAAAAAAACACGGCTAAAGAGTAGCCAAATCATTTACGATAATGGAGGGGGGAAAAGTATTATTTTAAAATTCAGTGACTGTCGGTGGGTCTGCCTCCTCTCAATATTACCTTCGTAAGACAATGACAGTTCGTCTAATTTTATACGATCTTTTAGTATCACCTCGTTTCGGAGATTATGGAAGCACAATCTGTTTCTAACAACTAAGAGAGTAAAACCAAATGGTTCATTCCATCACCCGATTTGTTTGTCTGGGCATCAATTCAATTTTCCTCATTACTATATTGTATTTATATCAAGTTCCAGGGTTTTTGAGATGCCTGGACACCCTTAAAATTAGATTGGAGTCAGAGACAGGGAAGAAGACGGATTGAGGAAGATTGTTTCAGAGTTCACCGGGTGAGTAGATGAAAGAGTGAAAATACTGATTAAGTCTTGCGTTAGAGAGTTGGGCAGAAAAGGAATGAGAATGTATCGAAAGTCTGGTGCTGCGTGCTCTCCTTAAAGGAGGAGGCATGTAGTTAGAGAGTTCAGAAGAGCAGTGTCCATCATAATAGCAATAGTAAAGAGAGTGAAGCAACATTACAGCAAAGAGAGGGGGATTCAAGACAGTGAGTAAGAGGCGGGTAACTCGTGAAACGAAAAGCTTTTGATTCTACCCGGTCAAGTACGGCTGTGTGGGTTGAGCCATCCGACACATGAAAAGCGTACTCCATGCAGGGGCAGACAAAGTCCCTGTACAGAGACAGCAACTGAGAGGGAGTGAAGAAACCTCGGAGCCGGTACAACACACCTAATCTCTTAAAACTGTTTTCGAAAGAGTATATAATTATGATCTTTCCAGGAAAGATCACAAGAAAAGGAAGCGCCAAGAATGTTAAGAGAAGGAGGAGGATTGAGTTGTGTATCATTGAAGGTAAGGGGAGAGTCGTGTGGAAGATTGCGACGAGTAGACAGATGGAGGAACTGAGTTTTTGGGGCACTGAAAGCAACAAAGTTTTCTTTGCCCCCAGTCAGAGATGGCAAAAAGATTAGAGGTCAGGTGCACCATAGCCGTCCTACGCGAATCACGGAGTGACTGTTGAGAGGGACACTGCGAAGCGAGTGAAGAGTGGAATCATCGGCATAGGAGTGGATAGAACAGGAAGTGCGACTTAAAGGATCATTGATAAATAAAAGAGAGAGAGTTGGTGACAGGGCAGAACCCTGAGGAAAAAGACTTAATAGCTTTAGAAGAACAATAGCCATCTACAACCGCAGCTATAGATCGGCCAGAAAGGAAATTAAAGAAGAAGGCACAGATTGAAGGATAGAAACTGAAAAGGAGGGCAGTTTGGAAACTAAAGATTTGTGCCAAACTCCATCAAAAACTTCTGATATGTCTTGCACATCACACCTTCAAAAATCTCATTATCATCACCAAAAACCAAAATAAACTACTTCATACATCATAAAATCTGCGGCCAACAGTTTCACAGTTCATCTTCCAGGCCACTCAATATTTCACGAAATGTGAAGACTGTCATTAATTTGCTTCAAGAAAATGTTTAACATGCCATACATAGATCCTTTTTACTTATACAATTTTATGAAGAACTTCATCATACCGTATGTCAAATTTAAAAATACGACTAAGGTCTAAATTTATGAATACTTACCTCAATACCCAGTGTATTAGCAGTTCCTATTAACAATTCACACATTGTCTTCATTGAAGTTAGCTGTAAGGGAGGGTCTTGTATTTTTATTTTTGCTATTTCATAAATATGTTTTATAGTTACTTTCCCAACTATGTCTTTTCCTATTTAAAAAGAAACAATATTAGAAACAGCAAGGTAACTCTAGACGCCTTAAATTTAACTAGTTAATATGCCTAACCATTGAGATCTGGAGAGAAAGGAAAATATCTGGGATTATAAAACCTCGAAATTTTATTATTATTTTTTAATGCCAACTACCACAAACAACTCTCCAGGTGGGAATCGTTTAAATAAATGGCTAAATAAAATGATATTGCAAAAAAAATGTCCACCCGAAACACTGTATTATGATTACTATTACAAAGCTTTTCAGCACTTCCAAGATTTAAATTTACCAGTGTTTTTAAATTCGTTGCGATCTCAAGGGTTAATAATAGATCACTTATTCATCTACTTCTGCTAAATACAGTATTTATAACAAATACAATATACGAAGTGTAGTCAATAACCGAGTATTTTACCGACTTTTTAATAATTTTAGAAATTTACTGAGTGCACCTTATAGGTCAATGACAAACATGAGTAATCTCTGTGATTCACAGAATGCAAGCAAGAAATCACAAAGCTCATAACGATATATATATATATACAGGGTGGGCGGAAAGTAGCTCCCTATTTTGGATTGGTAAAAAAATACGTATATTATCCATTTATTTCAGAAGAAATAATATGAAAAGGTAGGCATACATGGTAGGTTTTCTATAAAATTCAATGTGGGCTCCAACTCTTTCCACCAGCTTCTGGAGCCGCCCAGGAATGGCGTCCACTGACTTTAGCAGGAACTCCGGCGGGATGGAGGACATGACTTCCCGAATTCGGTCCTCCAGTTTTCCAATGTCCTCGGTTTGGTGCGGTAGACTTCTTCCTTACCCACCCCCAAAGAAAGAAGTCGCACGGTGTCAAGTCGGGGCTCCTGGCGCTGGCCATTGATGTGGACCACGACGACCCATCCAACGCCCAGGGAAGTGGGCATCCAGCCACTCACGGACAACAAGAGCGAAGTGCGGAGGGGCGCCATCTTGCATAAATATCAGATCGTCGATGTTCTCCCATGTGCTGACAACCGGCCAGACCTCGTTTCGCAACATAGCAAGGTACCGCTCAGCATTCATGGTGTTGCGCAGAAGGAACGGGCCCACAACCTGATCTGAGGTCATACCACACCACACCGTTACACTGAACGATTCTGCCGTTTTCAGCGGTAACCATGGGATCCTCTCCTGCCAGTAGTGGCAATTGTGGCGGTTGACACTTCGCTCTTGTTGTCCGTGAGTGGCTGGATGCCCACTTCCCTGGGCGTTGGATGGGTCGTCGTGGTCCACATCAATGGCCAGCCAGGAGCCCGACTTGACACCGTGCGACTTCTTTCTTTCGGGGTGGGTAAAGGAAGAAGTCTACCGCACCAAACCGAGGACATTGGAAGAACTGGAGGCCGAATTCGGGAAGTCATGTCCTCCATCCCGCCGGAGTTCCTGCTAAAGTCAGTGGACGCCATTCCTGGGCGGCTCCAGAAGCTGGTGGAAAGAGTTGGAGCCCACATTGAATTTTAGAGAAAACCTACCATGTATGCCTACCTTTTCATATTATTTCTTCTGAAATAAATGGATAATATACGTATTTTTTTACCAATCCAAAATAGGGAGCTACTTTCCGCCCACCCTGTATATATATATATGCCCCTATATATACAGGGTGTCCCATCATAGGAAAAATAATAAAAAAAGGCAAAACAAAAGCTTTTATTTACAGAACGTGCTCAATATGTCCACCATTGTTTTCAATACACAAATTCAGATGTGATACCCAGTCAGCAAGCACACTGTGAATGATGTCAGGAGTAATGGTGTTACATGCCCCAATAATGCGCTGCCACAAATGTTCAACACTCCTAATTTTCTCTGCGTATACCAGCGCTTTCAAGTGGCCCCAGAGATAAAAATCTAGTGGCGTGAGATCCGGGCTTCTAGCTGGTCATTCCACAGGCACTCGACGTCCTATCCAATGACCAGGGAATTGTTGGTACAGGTACTCCCTTACTTGGGTGCTGTAATGTGCAGGAGCGCCATCTTGCTGGAACCATGTTGGGAAATTTCCTTCTTCATTCAAGACACTGGGAAATGTTTCTTCCTTTAGCATACGTAGGTAGGTGCCTCTAGTGACATGTTCATTGAAAAAGAGGGGGCCTATGATGCAATCCTTCCAAATGCCACACCATACCATCACCCGAGATGCACCTTGTTCCTTTGAAGAGGTATACCAGTGAGGGTTGTTTTGAGACCAGTAGCGGGTGTTCTGTCCATTTACCTCACCATTTCCATAAAAAACATCATCACTGAACAGAATGGTGGATGGGAAATTGGCATCCCGAGCATATTGTCCTGTAGCCCATTCACAAAATTTCATCTGCCAGTCAGGATCATCTTCGCTTAATTTCTGTTGGATCTGAAGTTTATATGGATGCCATTTGTGAGCCTGAAGAATGCGATGGATGCTACTTTTCGACACTCCTGTCTTGGCGGACAATCGCCAAAGAGACTTATTGGGACTTCTGTTAAAATGAGCCAGGATAGCAGTTGCTGTATCATCGTCAGTGGACCTCCTTGAAGGTCCACTGGTTTATCTTCTATGGACCCTGTTTCCTTAAACTTTGCAACAAGTCTGCTAAAACAACTCTGTGTTATTGGCTCGTGGTCTGGATGCAGTCTGTTAAATTCAGCAGCAGCCTCTCTCTGACTCCGATTTCCTATGAGTAGAATTATCTGGATTCGTTCTCCTTGCTCACAGACATTATGGCCTGTAGAAAGAGAAAAATATGAATTATGGTTTATAGAAATAGAAAAATATGAATTTCTCCTATGATGCCGGACTTATGGGACACCCTGTATATTAAATACCTTCTGGTGGGTATTTAAAAAGATATTTTTAATCCACTGGGGACAATTTTAGTGCACATTTATTTATTAATATTTCATCGTATCTTTTTATTATTTAATTTTTGTAATTATTTCATACTTGCTAACAAATACTGGTGTACAAAAATTTAAAAAAAAAAAAAGATTTTATGACCCAACAGTAAATTTTATGACCTTCAATTTAATTACTTTTTTTTTTTTTTTACTTTTTATGATTTTATGACCTTGTAGACACCCTGCCCAGGGGTGTAGCTAAGCGTAAGCCAAAAGGTTTGTGCTTACACATTGAGTGGGAAAAAAATAAATGTACATTTAAAAATTATTTTTTCTGAAATCTAATTGTGAAAAACAAATTATTTCCAGCAGATTTGTTGGCAGTGCATCTTTAACTTAACACTACAGGATGTCAAGAGATATTCTAATGTATTTTGCATATAATAGTGTGGTGAAATGACATTGCAAATTGGGTGAGACTGGGATAATTAACAGATATGGAAAGGATACTATTATAATTATATGATGGAAAAGGATGCTAATAATTATAATTATATGATGGAAAAGGATGCTAATAATTATAATTATTAAGAGTTGCAAAATATTCTACTTTGTCCCAATACTGCGTTTCTATTCTGTGCTCTGAATGAAAGTGAATTTTCCATTTCAGTTGATTGAATAACCATTGACTTCTACCCTAAATTCCTAATTTTTAGTGTACCAGAGACCATCTATGGGACTTGGTATTTAATTTTTTCCTTCAGCAGTGGAAGGGGAGAGAGCCCCCTTCCACATATTCTCCCTACTCTGCGCTTCACACCTCAGTGCTTACACATTAAAAAGGGCTAGCTACATTCCTAATCCCTATCTAGTCTCCACTTTCTCACATCTGCTTTCAATGCACCCGACACTCTTCTTCCTTCATTCACTCTGCTATTAATTTCATCCCAAATACTTACATGACTATCTACCATCTCTAGTGTTTCATGACTCACTATCATACAACAATCTGAATTTCTCCCATCTTCACAATCAATAACTTGCTCTTACCCACATTCACTTTCAGCAATCTCACACCCCACCACAAAACTCTCAACAGCCTGTTGCATATCATTCACTCTGGGCAAATAGTACAGCACCATCTACATACAACAGATTTGACAGGCCCCACCTAATCCCATCACACACCACATTCATTCCTCTTGTAAGTACATATATAGTTGCACTTTCACCTCTCTCATGACTTCATCCTTTAACAGGTTGAACAACCATGAAGGCATCACACCTTCTTGATGTACACCAACACTTATATTAAACCACTTGCTCAGTTCTTTATTCTCACACAAGCACTACTTCCATCATAAAAACCACACACATTCAAGAGTCGACCACCAATTCTATAAATACTCAAAACCCGCTGCAATGCTTCTCTATTTAGTCTATCATATGCCTTTTAAAGATCCATAAATGCATGTATACCTTGCAATCCTTTTCACATCCTTTCACGATAACTTGATCCCCATACTCTATATAACTCCAATTCATTACACCTTATCTAATTTAACCTCTGAGATGACCTAGTTATGGTCTACAACAGTGCTCTTCAACCTTTTTATGCTTACCGCCCACTTTTGTAACTTTTGAATCTCCGTATCACCCACCAAAATGAAAAATGCAAAAACTCAAACTAAAAGTTATATACCCTGCATAAAACAATAAAATTAATTGCAATTACCTTTAGATTAATGAGATCCTCCGCCCACTAGTGGGCAGTACCGCCCAGGTTGAAGAACACTGGTCTACAACAATAATTTCAAATATAAAACTAGATTATAGCTACCTGGTTGCATAACGCCTCTTTGTATTCCAGCTGCTTGTTTTAGAAAGTAAGTTGCTGGGGGGAGGTGAATGACAAGATCATAAGATCTGTCTGGGTTGACTTTTATTCTACAAGGTAGAGGTATACCCTCTCTGTACATGCTTGTACGATTATTAAAGTCCTTGCAAAAGGCTGCAATATTAATGCCTCTCTGAAAGTACCAAGTTAATAAATTCTAAATACATTTTTTCGTTAGTCCCAATATTTGTCATTTTTTTAAATTTTCTTTCACTAAATAGCTATAGATACCATATTATGGTTAATGATGTTAGACAGCCATGATTATATTTCAATCTCTAAAGACATTAATAAAATATGACAAATATTTTGTTCTCACCTAAAAAGTAGCCAATGCTAGAGCTACTGCTACCAATGATGATACTAACATACCTGACCAAGTAGAGGTCCTAATGGAGGCCCTGGTAAAGCCATCCCTGCTCGAATATTTGTATGTAATTTATCAGAGATTATCACCTTCTCCACCACTTTTTTCAGCATTTTACCTCCTTTGGACATTTTTAATATTACCAAACAATGTAGGTCTATGAATTACACAATATGGCTACTTCTGAGGAGGACTATCTGAAAATGAGAAAAAATATAGCTCTATATTTTGGGCACTGTAGTCAATAGTAATAAATAATAAAATGATATGAAATGGAATCAACTAAATTTTTCACTTTTAACCCTTTCACTGCTATGGTCATCGACTGATAGATGGAAGACTGCTATGTGCATCAATTGATTTAATGTTTCCCACCTGCACCTATATACTATTATTTCATAAGGTAAGGGTTTTTTCAAGTTCCTTTTGTTTTTGTGCATGTTGCAAGAATCTTTCAATTTAAGTTAGCAGCAAAAGGGTTAAGCCATCTCTTTTCCCCAAAATTTTCTTCAAATATAATACAGAAATACAGACTAGTTGGTTATTCAAATGACTCATAATACATAAAAACTTATAACATGAACTATCAGTGATATTCTCTTATGCATAGTAAAATTACCTAAAAATAGTGCTGAAACAAAAGGTAGTTAATTCAAGACATATGTAAAAAAAACTATGAAAAGAGAGAGAAAACTTTTCAAGCACTAACACTTTCAAGTTTGAAAAAACTAGGCTCCTACATGACTTATAAAATAACTAATGATGTCAGAAAATTAAATTACATCTTAGAATGAACTGACAAGAAAGATGACAAAAAACTATTGACCAGTATCATTAATACCCCACACTATCAAAATCTGTCAGAAAGTCTAGAGTGAAGTACCATGGAGACAAATTACTTCAGGATTTCAGCATGGAGACCCTGTTTAACCTAACTAATGAATCACAACAGTTCTCTAACACTTAGGATACAGCATAATCACAATATCACTCTGATATATCTCAATTTTACAAACATATTTAACAAGGAGGATCATGGTATATTACTTCACAAGATCATGAATTTGGGACCTAGCTATAGGGAATACTGGAAAATGACTGACCATTTTTTTTTTTTTTTGACAAACTGGAAACAAGTAATGGCTATGAAGGGAGAAGTGGTCAGCAGAGTTCCACAGGGAGCAGTACCATATCTACTTCTCTCCATTATGGTTATGTCATTAGTGACATTTAATTTTCATTGTCATTTGCTGATGATGCAAGTCTTCAAGAAGTTAATAATGAAGGTTATACAGAGCTGAACTGCAATTTACAAGCTATTTGCAAATGACCAGAACTTAACTACAAAATTTGATAAATTTTAACTAATTACAGTATGGAGAAAAGAAAAATTTAAAGGAGAGCAAGAATACTATGAAGTAAAAATCAAAGGTAGCATGGCGTGATATAATCATCCATTGAACCTTTACTTTACCTTATAAACAATACCATATAAATATTCTGCAAAATTATATCACAATATAATTGGAGAACATTAAGTTCAAATAGCTTCATGTTACCCAGTGTAATGATATATATATTCAACACAATTCCATTGCATTCTATTTATTTTATCTTCATAATTTTGGGGATGGTCTGGGATTCTGTCACATTTCCAAATTTTCTGACTTTTACCAACTTTTTTCAACTTGTTCTAATTCATCTGGAAGTTAGAATGGCCTCATTATCTCCCCTTTTAGCCATTCCCATTCCTCCATTAAATTTACAAATATTTTAATTCTTATTTATTTACTTTTTTTACACCATCCTAATATTTATTGTACAGTGCTTGAAAAACTTTACTAAACTACTAAAATTATACTGCAATCTATACACTATAAATAATAATAATAAATAATAGAAGTTCAAGCACTTTTATTACAGCAGCTTCCTCCTCTTCTTTGGTACAGTTATATAAAAATATATTAACACTAAAAAAATTTTCACAAGCGAGTGAGTGAAGTTCACTTATGACTCATAAGTGAGCTTTACTCACTCACTCATGAAAATTTTTAGTGTTAATACAGGCATTGTCCACAATTATGAATAAACTGGTTCCTTGAAAACCATTTGTAAAGCAAAAATTCATTAAGTGAACACAATTTTTCCGCTAAATTTATAGTATTACACCCGTCTCCCTTTGAAGGTGAAATTTATGTTTTTCCTATGGTTTTTGATGTGGTTTGAACAAATCTGACCTTCAAAACTGTCGGAAAGGACTCTTTTTTGAGATAACCCCCTCCTCCCAGCCGGCAATCTATTGGGACCCTGGTGGGAACCGGGAGTTCTCGGGTGGGAGAAATCACAGAAAATGAGTAATTTCCGATGGTTTTGAAGGTCAGATTCGTTCAAACCACATCAAAAACCATAGGAAAAACATAAATTTCACCTTCAAAATTGACCTCACCTAACCTATCCTAACTTCACCTAACCTATCCTAACCACCTAACCTATCCTAACGTAACCTAACCTATCCTAACGTAACCTAACCTATCCTAACGTAACCTAACCTAACCACTACACTACTGTCAGTAGAACACCGTGAGCATGCAGAAACTCAACACTTTTTTTCTAAATTTTCGTAGAAAGCGACAATACAGGGTAATAATCGAATGAGCATGTGTCACACAAAGCCATTCTGGTAGCAAAGTAATTCAAATTTGAAATGAATGGAGTGAAGTGATTGGACAGACATGTAATGGTCAGCCGCACACGCACACCAAACGAACGTACGAACACACATCAGATACACATCAAAAAAATTTTATATCTCGAAAATGAAGCATTTGCAATGGAAATGCTATAGAAGAAAAGTGTCTTAGAATTAAAAAATCTAGCTACCAATAAACATATAATAATTGCTGGATGTTAGACGGGTGTAATACTATAATAATTGCTGGATGTTAGACGGGTGTAATACTATAATAATGCCATTTTTCCATAGGAATTAATGTAATACAGGTTAATTCTTTCCTGACTCAGCTCCCAAGACCTAAAAATTCAAAATAGACAAGTTTTTGCATTTTAAAGGAGGAATACAAATACTAAAAATAATTAATATTAAATCAATTTCATACTAAATAAAAGACATGAAAGCTACTTTTAGACATTAATTTGAAGAACATTTAGATGGATTTCCATGGGGGAATGCTCTTTGCTGGAGTGGGAGGTTCACTTGTGGATTTCCTGAAGGAGGAGTCCAAAGTAGTTTGTCTGGCCTTCTTTCCTCCTCTCTCAAAATCTCCTTATAGCATGCAATGTTATTGTGAACTCCATTGGCAACTTTGCTGCTCCTTTCAAAGTTGGGATCCTCTCTTTTCAGGATCACCAGTCCTTGCTCAAAGAGTTTAAGGACCTCAGTTAAACTCTTCATGAAAAGAGCCTCTGGCAGGACTCTCTGGCACTGAGGTGGTCTCTGTTGTCACTTGTTCTTACAGCTCCACAAGTTTTAATTTAAAAGTCACTAGCAGCATTACCACCAAGAAGCAAAGTTAATCTGTCCTTGGCAACTTTGTAGCCAGGCATTGACTTTTCCTCCTGTGCAATGTAGGTTCTGGAAGGTACCTTTTACCAGAAAAAACCCATCTTATCTACATTGAAGACCTACCTGGCACAATACCCCCTATGGAAAAACTATATATGCTTACAACATGGTATCATATGTGGTACCTTTACTTCTTAATTAAATATAAATTATAAATTAATTGAATTAAATATCTATACAAAATTGCCTTGGGATTGGCAACAGTCTATTAGGAATGAAATAATTGCTATACATACATACAGTGCCCGCGAAAAGTATCCGATCACCCTTGAAATTTGTATTTTTTACATAAAAAACAATGTTTAAATGTATACTAACCTTATATTAGTATTTTGTCATCTGTCCTTTGGTTTGGATGACTTGTTCTAGACGTTTTGGCATGGATTTAATCAAGTTTTGACAAACTTCCACTGATATTTCCTTGCACCATACCTTTTTGATGGCCTCTTGTAATTTTTCGACTGAGCCAGTGTCGTGGCATTCAACCTTATTTTTTATTATTAGCCACAGATTTTCTATCGGATTGAGATCTGGACTATTACCAGGCCAATCCAAAATATCAAATTTATTGTCAGTAATCCATTTTGTCACTATTTTGGCCCTGTGACATGGTGCACCATCATGCATGTATGTTTTTGTCCTTTGGATTGCCATTGCCATTGGAAGTTTATCCTGTAGCATTGAAATACCGTGCACCATTCATAGTTGTGTTCTTCGGAAGAAAATATAAGTTTCCACGCCCATAGTAACCGAAACAACCCCAAACCATCACACTTGGAGGGTGTTTCATTGTCTTTAGGGTGTATTTAGGGTCCATCCTATTTGAGCCAATAGGCCGGCGAACCTTTTTTGGACAACTTCTGAATGTCAAAAATGTCGACTCATCGCTAAATAAAACCTTCTTCCAGTCATCAACAGTCCAATGAATGTATTTTTTACAAAATGCGACACGTTTTTTACGCATTTTTTCATTAATGAACGGTTTCTTAGCAGCATGGCGAGATGGTAATCCGAGTTCTTTTTGGAGCCGCTCCTGGATAGTTCGTTCAGAAACACCAGATAACAAATTATTCATATTAAATTTTATTTCTTTCGCAGTTATTGTTGGGTTTTTCAATACTAAACGTTTCATAAGTTTGTCTGTTCGCGAATTTGTTTTTCTCGGTCTGCCAGATCGTTTTTTAGGGACTGGCATGGTTAGGCCACCATTGTTCTTAGCCCGTGAAACCCATAAATTAACGGTACTTTGGGATATTTAATTCCTTAGCTATCTATCTCTGTGATTTCCCACATGCATGCAAAGCAACAATAGCACCTCGACAATCACTCTTAAGTTGTTTTTTAGCACACATTATATATAAATTTTATTTACACCACTTTCTGTAAAAAAAAAAAAATATCAAGAAATTTACACAAACAGTGAAATCTGACAAATTTGAGACACAGCCACCCGCAACGAAGGCTACCAGAACACTAATTTGAGAATGCGTTGGATAGCTCTCATATCAGTGAGCAACCTCAGTTACCAGATGTCGCTAGAACAAATAGAAAGTGAATTACGTGTCTCTGAATATCAAGGGAAAATATTGTATTTTCTTGAGTGATCGGATACTTTTCGCGGGCACTGTAGAACCCAAATGTAGGCATTGAACCTGCATGACAACAAGAAAACCAAATTTATTATTTTATATTCAAAATTCTCCATTGCTGACTCATGAAAATTACATCAAGAGAAGAGTCAACGAACCTTGCAAATTCAGCAAATAATAAAATATGAAGATTTATATGCGTGGCTCGCTCGGAGCTTGCTTATGTTACAGGGATGCTTTAAGCAAGGAAGATGTACTTTATCTTCCTATAATTTCTGAGTGAAATCCTCTTAATATAAAACCTAATAACTATAAAAAGGATAGGCCTATTCCTTCAGGTATTTAAGTGTAGTGACTGCCTACATTAATTACATCAAAGCAACATATTGTGTAACTCCATCGTACTGCAGCCCTACATTGAAACAGAAGGGAGGCCCAATGAAATAATAAGGCAATTCCTTTCTTTACCATTAGGCAGCACAAATACCGAAGGCAAATAAACATAAAGAGGTCCTTTAAAGACCTACACATACATAACTCTAACGAAAAAATGTAGGGCCTTTGTCGTTAACTCTCCACTGTAATCTGCTAGAAATTTTCAATGGATAAGGGTATCAGGCAATCAACCCATAGCCCTTTATCATTTTTTCATAACCCCCATATTCAAAGAGTTTCAAGGAACTCTTCAGCTGCAGCAACATCTACACTCTGCTTCGCCCTGCACCTTGATGTTATGCAGTTAATATCTTTGCTTGAAATGAGTAAACCACCCAGTGCTTGCTTTAACCCTTTCATTGCCCTTTAAACCATTCAGTTGCTCACCCTATGCGCAAAAAACACCAAAAATCAATTTACTATTTTTTATCTTTTTTATGTATTTATAGAGAAAAAATTAGCAATTTCAACTACGTATTTTTTTTTTGTGAGAGATAATATATAATAGTGAAAATGATGGGTTGAAAATGGCAAATTTGAAATTTTAAATTGAAGTGGGAAAGGGCCAAGCCATGAATGTGGCAATACACAAGTCACCAATTTTTTTTTTTTTAAAGTTCGGGAAGAACCGATTCGCCTCTATTTAAAAGGGCATATCTCGGCCGGAAAAACAAAGAAAAAGTGAGAGGAAAGACAGAGGAAAAAGAAAGGGTGGAGGGGACAGTCGAAGTGGAAAAAGACCAAGGATGACAATTGACAAGGACTGCAGGGTCGAGTCCCATCATCCTTGGGTGCTAGGGCTGGAGGGCGCACGTGAAACCTCCAGGAACAAGCACGTACAAACGAGCACAAAGAGCACTCAAGAGCACGAGCTTAGAACCCCCTTGCGGGGCAGTCACCAAATGTAAGCCACGAAAATGCCATTACACAATGAAAGGGTTAAAAGATTCATCTTCCTTAGAGCACTCCCCATGCTGCTCTTTGGCATCTCATACAAGCTTAAAGCTTTAGCCTGAATGATGGAAGGGCTTAAAGAGAGAGAGTGCTAAGTCTGGTCTTGAATCCAGAGAAAAAGTAGCTTTATCATTTCTGAAATTAATCCACTTCACTGCCTTATGTAAGTAGATTTCAAACAAACTGCCTTCTTAACTTCCTCCAGAATCTTATCCTTGCCCTTCAAAATTGTAGCAATGGTGCTATGGGTTAGTCCAAACTTCAAGAAAATGTTTTTGTTGCAGCCACCACTCTTATAGCGTTTAAGAATCTCATGCTAATTTCTAAACTCAAAGCCTTCCTTTCCTTATTGCTAAGTACTTTCATTGTCACTAACACTCACTGCAGGTCTTTTAGAATTCATAGGTTACTAGATAATTTGAAAGTAATTAAGCACAAAATTACTGTAATCAAAAATTAATGGAAAAATCAGAACATAACCATTAAGTTGGATGACTGGCCAAAACTGACCATGATCAGCATTCTCAGAACATTCCAGACTCCACACTTCATTTGGAGGCATCTGGCTTGTTGCTATGCAGGCACATCATTCAGACATGTTCACTATGAAAAAACTATATAGGACTATGGGTTGATTGCCTGTTACCCTCATCCATTGGAAATTTCCAGCAGATTTAAGTGGAGGGTTAACAACAAATGCCCTAAGTTTTTTCATTAGAGAGTTAGGTATGTGTAGATCTTCAAAGGGCCTCTTTATGTATTGTTTTTAGTGGTTAATGTTAAATTTATTTGCCTTCAGTATTTCAGTGCTATCTAATGGTAAAGAAAGAAACTGCCTTACCTTATTATTTCATTGGGCCTTGCTTCTGTTTCAACGTAAGGTGTGACAATCTTTTTCAATGTAGGGCTATGGTACAATGGAGTTACATAAGTTTATTTGGTTTAATTAATATAGGCATTCACTACACTTAAATACCTGAAGGAATAGGCCTATCCTTTTGTGTTATTAGTTTTATATTATGAGGTATTCACTCAGAACTTATAGGAAGATTAAGTACATCTCCCATGCTTAAAGCATTGCTGTAACAAGCAAGCTCTGAGCGAGCCACTAATATAAATCATCATCATTTATTATTTGCTGATTTTGCAAAGTTCATTGACTCTTCTCCCAAAGTAATTTTCATGAATCAGCAGTGGAAAATTTTGAACACAAAATAAATTTTTCTTGTTGGGTGGGCCCAATGCCTCCATATTGGGTTCTATGTATGTATGGCAATTATTTTCATTCCCAATAGGCTATGTCGCCAATCCCAAGGCAATTTTGTAGATATTTAAGTCGATTAATTAATAATTTATATTTAATTAAGAAGTAAAGGTACCAAATACGATACTATGTTGTAAGCATATATAGTTTTTCCATATTCACATTGAATAATTGGTATAAATTAGGATCATTCATAATCGTGGATTTTTGTAAAGCAAATGTTCATAAAGTGGTCATTGCCTGTATATTTTTATATAACTGTACCAAAGAGGAGGAAGCTGCTGCTGTAATAAAAGTGCTTGAACTTCTCATAAGTTACGAGGCATTGAGCTCAACTTGGCGCCAACATAATCAGTAGTAGTTTTAGTATTGCTTTTCAGAGATTTTCACTGTCACATATTTGTACCATCATCATCTACCTGAGCAAATGTATTACATCAGACCATACCATACCAGGAGCTCCTCCAAGACTTGGATGATGGGGGGTGGCTGGTATCAAAATCTACCTCAAACAGCCTTTAAAAAACATTTTCTGGGGTCTATTTCACTCATTGATGAGCTACACATTTTGCCATGCTTTCAAAGAAAATAAGATAATGTCTTTTGTACATAAAAATTTTCATTACAAAGAGTTAGCATTGTGAAAAAAGTAAATTTACTAAGGCAGTGGGGGTGGTCACCTCAGCCACTGCACTTGGAGGAGCCCCTGCATAGCTGTAACTTTTTAAATTGAAAAGGGATTATACTTTCTCCAATGGGCTCAACCTAAGAAATCAGATGCCTGACAGGTTAGTTACTCTGCAGCCAGACTGCACAATCTGCAAAATTCTTGAGTGAATGTCACTCTTGGTTTTGAAGTAAAATCTTTGTTTTCCAAATTACATCTCGCATAGCTACATAATGTACATACATACTTTATCAAAAAATTCACTTCTTAAATATATGGGGTGAGAAGGCAGAAATTAACCTGGATGTAAGTACAGAAGTTAGTGAAACAGAGAAAAGGCAGAAAGTAAAGCATACACATCCATTTACACAGGCATCCTGGTGGACCAGCACCTGGCTACATGGCAAAATTATAAATGAAAATAATGCACAATTTTGTAGGTACTTTTTACATTGAAATAATTAAAAAGGCAATTATGAACTATGTATGCATTTCACCAAAGAAATTAAGTTATTATGAGTAGTATCTATCTATTCATTCTTTCAATGGAACTTTTCTATTGTAATTCTGCAGTTATATTTATTTGAACTTTTTTTTAAACTTTATGAAAGGCAGTTTGGCTTCAACAACTTTTTCTTTGGAAACAAAATTTCCAGTCTGGGCTTCAGTTAAATGTCTCTTAAATGTCTCTTAATTTCACCATTAAAACTTAGATTGTATAAAACTGAATTCAAGAGGAGGAAATAATGCTATTAAGGTCACCAGCAAGCTTCATGGTCATCCTGCATGATCAATAAGCTAAACTGCTTTTTAGAAACTGAAAAATACAGACATACCACTTAAAGGTAAATCTTAAGGAAATGTCATCACCTGCAAAATCACACCAAAATGCATTTTTCTATAGTAGTAGTATTTGATATGATTTATTCAAATCTGATATTCATTTGCTGTATAAATGAGCCAAAACCCATTTTATTTAAAGTTGAAAATCATGATGTTTTGGCTCCACTGCACAGTCAGTAAATATAACATTTGAGTAAATCACATCAAATACACCTATAAACAAGTGTTTTGGTAAACCTAACCTAACCATATTTGCACAAAAGAAAGTAGTATAGTACTCTTGAAAAAAGTGTTACGACCCCAACCCAACAAACTCAATTACATTAAAACAAAAAAATTAAAGGACAAATAAAACAAACAATTCATTTTATGAGATATAAAGTTCCGCAGCTCATCCATTTTGAAGGGTAATATTAATGAAATTCTGAAATGTAAAAGAAAAATATCATTTCAATTTAAATTTAAAGTTGAATTGTTTTATTAATTTAAACAAAAAAATGGGGTACCCATGCCCAGTTAGGTTAATTGAATGCCCAGTTAGGTCAACTGTATGCCCTTGACAATTGGTTAGGTTAAGTTGTGATATTTTCATTAAAACTAACAAAAATATCACAACTTAACCTAACCAATCATCAAGAGTGTACAGTTGACCTAACTGGGCTAACTCACTTGGTTGGCTTTCCACAGAACCCAAGGAGCCATGCCAGTAGAAAACCTGCTAACTACTGAAAAAAAGCAGGGAAAGCCCACATCTGCAGGTATGCCAGCCCCAGAACCACCAAACTGATAAAGTACCTCAAAGAGTCATAGCTTGAAAGTGTACCACAGATGATTTTGTAGTTCTACAATTTGTATTCAACATACAGTACAAGTATCACCCAACATGACTCACCAAAATAACACCACAAACAGCCACTCACTACAAATACCATCCAGTACAGGCAAACACTCAATCCCTCAATTGTACTCGAAAGTTTTGAATCCAAAACATCATGCAATCCCTTTCTAAATGCATCTGCCCTCTCTACACATACAACAGCAGCTGATAAAGCATTCCACACTGGTACACAATGAACACTAAGCAGCATCTAAGCTCCAAAAATGAATGCTGATGCTGCAAATTAAAAGGGTGCCCTCTAGTACAAACAACTGGAGAAAAGGTAAACAAGTCAGTAGGGGTAACAGCAGTCATACCATGGAGGATTTTCAAACACTTAATCAGGTCTGCATGAAGCAGCCTGCCCTTGACTGAACACAAATTTAATTTCACAGGGCATTCACCATAACCCAATCCCTTGCATACCATCAATGTTCTTGGTCCACCATCTCTAGACAGACTCCAGCAATCTAACATCATCTCTATAACCCACATTCCATATACATGAGGAAAATTTGGATCACCTGAAGATCTGTCACCCGACCCTTTTTTAGTTACCTTTATAAGGCTAACTAATGAAAATATCACACTAACCTAACCAATCATCAAGGGCATACAGTTGACCTAATGATTGGTTAGGTTAAGTCATGATATTTTCATTAGCCTTTGGTTTGGTTAACCTTTGGTTAACTTCTGCCCAAATTGTTCATTCTGATGAAGGTCAAGCTTTTCACTCCACCTTAGACCTACAGTTTAACATGGAATCCAAACCACGCCCCATCAGCAGCCCAGCATCCTAACCACTAGACCACCCATTTATCTACCAACCACTTTCTTTATTGTGTGAAAGGATGAACAGCTGGGTTTTGCTGCATGCTGGCTGCCGTCGGGTCTTGAACCAGGGGCTGATGGATTCATAGTCAGTGACTCTAACCACTACCCCACTGAGGCCTTAGTTAGCCTTATAAAGCTGACTAAAAAAGGCTGGGGTGATGGATCTTCAGGTGATCCAAAAATTCCATAATGGGACATATACAAGTTAAATAAAGGGTCATCATAAAATCCACCAATCAATTTAAGGTAGACCTGAGGAAATTTGTTACAAGACCACCAGTCTTGTTAGCAATGAAAAATCAACAACCCCCAGATCTGTGTGGGAATCAGCTAGTTTGATAGGAACATTATTAAGATAATACTGTGAATAAAGTCCCAGCTCCCTCCAATCTACATGTCCACAGTAAAAGCACAAAAGAGCACATTTCTTGCTATTCATCAGCAGACCCCAAGAAGAAGCCGTTTTACTTACTACATCCATGTCATACTGCCCTCTCACTACACCTGTAAACAATTCATGAACAGAATGATGATTTAATTTTAGGCAAAGCTTCAAGTCATCTGCAAAAATTTTGAATTTAGAAAAAATTTTGGTGAATATTCATTTCAACACCACTAGATTTTAGGACAAGACAGTACTTTTTAAGGTAATTTTGATGTGTTATGCATGAATTTGACTTATGTTTTCTGTGCAAATGTATAGTTTTTGAGATACAAGCAAATTATCTAAAAAAATATACATTTGCACAGAAAACATGGCAAATTTATGCATATCAAATCAAAATTACCCTAAAAAGTACTTCATTATATTAAAAAAAATAACCTAACCTTATTGAGAGGGTCCTGGGTACAGTCTTGCAATGGCATTGAGGAAGTGTAGTCTTATCTAGAGATGGAAAAATTGCACTTCCTTTTATTTTTGGGGTTCACTTTAATGCACCTAAAAATATTCTGATCTTCCCTGAAAATACAGTCACTATTAATATAAAAGGCCTTTGTTTCGCAGTCATCCATTTATGAAGGGCTTGATGATGTCATAATTATAGCATCACTGGCTGGTCCTAGATGCCATAAAGATGACTATTTTCATTAATTTTATACTTTTTTTTATTTGGTTTCTATCACTTTGCACAAGAAAAGAAGGTAATTTTCCCTAGTAATTTTGGAGGAATCCAAGAATAAGCACCCCAAATCAATTTAGGGTGCTTTTTCTTGGATTGGGTTCAAACGAGGGTGCTTATTTATTCTTGGATTGCTCTGAAATTTATAAATATCATATAAACTATAAAGTTTATTTGGTACTTTCCTGTTATCCCAGACCCCAGGATATCCTTGCTTTTACAGTCCTAAATTCTAACTAATAATGTGACAGTCCTAAATTATGTAGAACCAAATTTTATATATATATATATATATATACAGGGTGGGGCACGGGAACCAAGTGTTTTTGGAATAATCAGGAAAATGATATTTATTTTTGTAAAGAAAATATATTGGTAGAACAACATTCGTAAGAACATAGCATTTCATGTCATAATAATCATGTACCGAAAATTATATCTGGCATATGATGTCCTTGGCCGTCGACGCATTGTTGAAGGCGTTTACGAAAATTGGCCTCCACTCTTCCCAGCAGGTCTCTGTTGATTTGGATGATTTGTTGACGGATCGCTTCCTTCAATGCATCTAATGTACGGGGCTTGTCCTCGTAGACACGTGACTTGAGGTACCCCCATAGAAAGAAGTCACATGTGGACAAGTCAGGGGACCGAGGGGGCCATGCAATGTCACCAAATCTCGAAATGAGATGGTTGGGAAACAGGGGGCGAAGAACAGCCATTGACGCTCTGGCGGTGTGTGGCGTGGCCCCATCTTGCTGAAACCACAAATGTCGACGAGCAATACGCCTTCTTCGTAACTCAGGGATGAAAAAGGTGTTCACCATCTCAATGTAATGCCCAGATGTTATGGTAACGGTAACCCCATTTTGTTCGAAGAAATAGGGACCGATGATGCCAAACTTTCCCACCGCGCACCAAACTGTAACCTTAGGGCTATGCAGTGGTTTTTCATGGAGTTGTCGCAGATTTTCAGCAGCCCAATACCGACAGTTTTGATTGTTGACAGCCCCATTAAGGTGGAAATGGGCTTCATCACTCATTACCACCATCATGTTTTCATTCTGCTCATAAAGTGCAAGCATTTCCTGTGCAAAATTCAGTCGTTGGGGGCAATCATTTACATTCAATTCCTGCACCATCGCTAACTTGTATGGGTGAAAATGTAATTCTTCATGCAAAATCCATCTAACAGTACGATTGCTGATTCCGAGTGCAGCTGAATGTCTCCGAGCAGAGCGGCCTGGGCTTTGCAACATCGCTTGTCTGACCCTTTCAACGTTCTCTGGAGTACGCACAGTGCGTTGCGGCCCCTTCGGTTTTGTTTTCATTATTGAGCCTCCTGTTCGAAGATTGTTAACCCAACGTAAGATTGTGTCACGAGCGGGAACAGAGTCATTTCGATGAATGTTGAATCTGCGGCGAAACGCACGCTGAACTGCTTTCACTGACTCGCCACTCCTAACAAAATGATCATACGCGAACATGCGGTGTTCTAACGTCCACTGCTCCATGATGGCACCTGAAAGATAAAGGTGAGTGTTAGTTAAAGTTAAATGCTATGAACCCAGGAATGGAATGCTACCTACCGCACGCCCCTCCCATTCCTAATGGCCGATTACTAGCTATTCAAAAAACACTTGATTCCCGTGCCCCACCCTGTATATATTGATGATTGGTTAAGTTGTAATATTTTCATTAGTTTTAACAAAAATATCATGACTAAACCTAACCAACTGTCAATTTAGGTTTGAGGTCCGGGATAACAGGAAAGTACCATACCATTTATTTTGTTTTGTTTGTTTTATCTATTTTGCGGTTTTAGAGTGAGTTTTTTCAGATCACCTGAAGACTAAAACCCTCAATGTCAATCACCCTTGATGATTGGTTAGGTTTAGTCATGATATTTTTGTTAAAACTAATGAAAGTATCACGAAAGTCTGCTCTGAAACTGTCGTGATTGAATAAACAAGATGTTTTACCAAGTGCTGGTTTTTTTTTTTTATTGCAATATCCTTTGTAAATATCAAAATTTTTTTTTTTAATTTTATATGTTAAAATCTTTTAATTTGGATCGGGGTCGAACCAGGGTGCTATTTCTCGGATCAGGGTCGAACCGGGGTGCTATTTCTCGGATCAGGGTCGAACCGGGGTGCTATTTCTCGGATCAGGGTCGAACCGGGGTGCTATTTCTCGGATCAGGGTCGAACTGGGGTGCTATTTCTCGGATCGGGAGGTCGAACCGGGGTGCTATTTCTCGGATCGGGAGGTCGAACCGGGGTGCTATTTCTCGGATCGGGAGGTCGAACCGGGGTGCTATTTCTCGGATCAGGGTCGAACCGGGGTGCTATTTCTCGGATCAGGGTCGAACCAGGGTGCTATTTCTCGGATCGGGGGTCGAACCGGGGTGCTATTTCTCGGATCGGGGGTCGAACCGGGGTGCTATTTCTCGGATCGGGGGTCGAACCGGGGTGCTATTTCTCGGATCGGGAGGTCGAACCGGGGTGCTATTTCTCGGATCGGGGGTCGAACCGGGGTGCTATTTCTCGGATCGGGGGTCGAACCGGGGTGCTATTTCTCGGATCGGGGGTCGAACCGGGGTGCTATTTCTCGGATCGGGGTCGAACCGGGGTGCTATTTCTCGGATCGGGGTCGAACCGGGGTGCTATTTCTCGGATCGGGGTCTAACCGGGGTGCTATTTCTCGGATTGGTGTCTAACCGGGGTGCTATTTCTCGGATTGGTGTCTAACCGGGGTGCTATTTCTCGGATTGGTGTCTAACCGGGGTGCTATTTCTCGGATTGGTGTCTAACCGGGGTGCTATTTCTCGGATTGGTGTCTAACCGGGTGCTATTTCTCGGATTGGTGTCTAACCGGGGTGCTATTTCTCGGATTGGTGTCTAACCGGGTGCTATTTCTCGGATTGGTGTCTAACCGGGGTGCTATTTCTCGGATTGGTGTCTAACCAGGGTGCTATTTCTCAGATTGGTGTCTAACCAGGGTGCTATTTCTCAGATTGGTGTCTAACCAGGGTGCTATTTCTCAGATTGGTGTCTAACCAGGGTGCTATTTCTCAGATTGGTGTCTAACCAGGGTGCTATTTCTCAGATTGGTGTCTAACCAGGGTGCTATTTCTCAGATTGGTGTCTAACCAGGGTGCTATTTCTCAGATTGGTGTCTAACCAGGGTGCTATTTCTCGGATTGGTGTCTAACCAGGGTGCTATTTCTCGGATTGGTGTCTAACCAGGGTGCTATTTCTCGGATTGGTGTCTAACCAGGGTGCTATTTCTCGGATTGGTGTCTAACCAGGGTGCTATTTCTCGGATTGGTGTCTAACCAGGGTGCTATTTCTCGGATTGGTGTCTAACCAGGGTGCTATTTCTCGGATTGGTGTCTAACCAGGGTGCTATTTCTCGGATTGGTGTCTAACCAGGGTGCTATTTCTCGGATTGGTGTCTAACCAGGGTGCTATTTCTCGGATTGGTGTCTAACCAGGGTGCTATTTCTCGGATTGGTGTCTAACCAGGGTGCTATTTCTCGGATTGGTGTCTAACCAGGGTGCTATTTCTCGGATTGGTGTCTAACCAGGGTGCTATTTCTCGGATTGGTGTCTAACCAGGGTGCTATTTCTCGGATTGGTGTCTAACCAGGGTGCTATTTCTCGGATTGGTGTCTAACCAGGGTGCTATTTCTCGGATTGGTGTCTAACCAGGGTGCTATTTCTCGGATTGGTGTCTAACCAGGGTGCTATTTCTCGGATTGGTGTCTAACCAGGGTGCTATTTCTCGGATTGGTGTCTAACCAGGGTGCTATTTCTCGGATTGGTGTCTAACCAGGGTGCTATTTCTCGGATTGGTGTCTAACCAGGGTGCTATTTCTCGGATTGGTGTCTAACCAGGGTGCTATTTCTCGGATTGGTGTCTAACCAGGGTGCTATTTCTCGGATTGGTGTCTAACCAGGGTGCTATTTCTCGGATTGGTGTCTAACCAGGGTGCTATTTCTCGGATTGGTGTCTAACCAGGGTGCTATTTCTCGGATTGGTGTCTAACCAGGGTGCTATTTCTCGGATTGGTGTCTAACCAGGGTGCTATTTCTCGGATTGGTGTCTAACCAGGGTGCTATTTCTCGGATTGGTGTCTAACCAGGGTGCTATTTCTCGAATTGGTCTAACCAGGGTGCTATTTCTTGGATTGGTGTCTAACCAGGGTGCTATTTCTCGGATTGGTGTCTAACCAGGGTGCTATTTCTCGGATTGGTGTCTAACCAGGGTGCTATTTCTCGGATTGGTGTCTAACCGGGGTGCTATTTCTCGGATTGGTGTCTAACCGGGGTGCTATTTCTCGGATTGGTGTCTAACCGGGGTGCTATTTCTCGGATTGGTGTCTAACCGGGGTGCTATTTCTCGGATTGGTGTCTAACCAGGGTGCTATTTCTCGGATTGGTGTCTAACCAGGGTGCTATTTCTCGGATTGGTGTCTAACCAGGGTGCTATTTCTCGGATTGGTGTCTAACCGGGGTGCTATTTCTCGGATTGGTGTCTAACCGGGGTGCTATTTCTCGGATTGGTGTCTAACCGGGGTGCTATTTCTTGGATTGGTGTCTAACCGGGGTGCTATTTCTCGGATTGGTGTCTAACTGGGGTGCTATTTCTCGGATTGGTGTCTAACTGGGGTGCTATTTCTCGGATTGGTGTCTAACCGGGGTGCTATTTCTCGGATTGGTGTCTAACCGGGGTGCTATTTCTCGGATTGGTGTCTAACCGGGGTGCTATTTCTCGGATTGGTGTCTAACCGGGGTGCTATTTCTCGGATTGGGTCTAACTGGGGTGCTATTTCTCGGATTGGGTCTAACTGGGGTGCTATTTCTCGGATTGGGTCTAACTGGGGTGCTATTTCTCAGATTGGGTCTAACTGGGGTGCTTATTCTTGGATTGTTCTATAATTTTTAATGAGGATTCAAAATATACTAATATTTTTGGTAAAGATTCAATTTAGCAACTGGTGCTAAACTAAACCTAACCTAACCCTATTTCCATGTGATAGTCTATTGGGTTCCTGGTGGTAAACAATCTTAACCATATTTTTTAAGTTTGGAGTGGTGTTAAAACAAATCTTATCCAAAATTTCAAATGGAACATGATTGACTAAAACCAGAAATAACAGTGGACCCAGCACTGAGTCCTGGGGTACCCCACTAAGCACCTGCTTTGTCTTACTAGAGGTTCCTGCAACAAATACACTCAGGAGTCATCCAGTCAAGCAAAGTCCCAAAGTATTTGACAAAATACCTGCATGGTTAACATCAAAGGCTTTGGAAAATCAAAAAAATACCAGATCCACAATGAAACTATCATCAACCCAATCTGTAATTTTATTATATTCAATTAACCAAAAGAATTCTTTTGTCTTGGTTATTTTTTTAATTTGTGGAACAATATCTCTAAATTATATCCCATACAATGAATTGTTTATTTTACTTGTCCTTTAAATTTTTTGTTTTAATGTAATTGAATTTGTTGAGTTGGAGTACCCAACTGCAATAGTGCTACTAGCTCTGTAAATAGTTGTATGTTAATTAGCTGACTTGAGATTGATATTCTGCATAACTTTATTACAGTATAAAATATAGCTCATGGCTTGGATAACCTTGGTAGGCCCGATTGGCTTCATCTTTTCCAAATGAAGTATAATGTAAATGTAAATGGGCATAGCTTCAGTGAGCATGCAGACACAGATGTGACCTTTATCCCCAAAAATGGGTACTCCATTAATTATGACATTTGAAATAAAACTTTAAAATACATACAAACTAGGCCTATGCTTAGTTAATTACCGTATTTCAAAGGCAAACCGTGTCACACAGCAATAATCCATTAAATTCAATAACTAACATTACGCAAGTGTGCAGATTTTGTTACCTGGTGGTCTCACAGTCTAGGGCCAAAAGACCCAACTTGGTAGTTTAGCCATACAGCTCTAACTCATTAAATTCAATAACCTTTGTTAATGTCATTACATAAAATATTTTATATATTTGTGAAGCAAAAAACCTTTAATACTAAGCCAATTATTTATAGTTCTTTAAATTTGGATATAAGCAAAGCATATAATAGAAACACCTGCAGCCCCTCTCACAAGGGCTGGAGAGGGTAATTATGGAGACATCATGTATTGCTTTGAACTGGCTAATTGGAATAGAAATATATGTAGACAATAAAAAATTTGTAATTCTGTGTATCTATATGCCTTTTTAGGCAGTTGATAATGAAGATGATTACCTCATTAAATTGGGGCAAGTCAGCAGTATTATTGATGAGTTAGATACAACATGTGTAGCTATTATTGGTGACTTTAATGCTAATGTGCTTAATGATAATTCTTTGTTCAGCAATGACTTTAAAAGCCTTCTGTGAAGATAATAACTTGACCCTTTCATCCATGTGTAATCTTCCTGGTGATAGCTTTACTTATGTTAGTGATAGTTGGCATACTACCTCATGGTTGGATCATTGTATTTGTACACCTGATGCAAATCAGGCAGTTCTGAACTCCTATGCTAGTTCTGACCACATGCCTCTATTAATTGAGTTTGACATTAATTGTATTCCAATGCTATCATAGGTAAATGATACACATCAAGTGAAGTTAGACTGGTCCAAAGTTGATGATGAGGGCAAACAACAGTATTGTAATTCTGATATATTGCTAAGTAATATATCTATCCCTAATGATGCTCTAGCTTGTCAGGATGTAAACTGTAGAATTCAAACACATATTTTGGCATTTAAAGATGTGTATCAACAAATTGTTTTCTCTCTCAATAATGCTAGCCAAGACTTAATCCAGAGATGCTTTTTTTAATGTGGTATGAACAAGGGAAGCCAAGGTAAGGGCCTGTTTTATAAAAAAAAAATAGAGGGCTAATGCCAGGTTCAGTAATTATTGAATGTTTCACCAACACTGAAATTAATATCTAAAATACATTTGTCTAATGTATTGTGGAAAATTTGGGAATACCAAAATGGGAGACCCACCTAATCTTGGATAAGCCATATTGACATTAAAAAAAAATACTAACAATAAAAAATAAATTGGAAGGAGAACTCGAACTCTTGCTGAGAAAAATTAAAAAGACACCAACGAAGAAACAAATATCGGATGAAAAGAAAAAAAGATCCCATAGCTAGAAATAGCAACACGGTTTTGGGAAGAAGAAAAAGATCGGGATAAGCTTAAGAAGCAGAATAACAGGGAGGATGAGGAGGCGCAAGACGAAAGAAGCCGGAATAAAAATGTTTATTATTGGTGTCAAGAAATAAAACTTATATTAAAGTTTCAAGGTAAGAAGTTCATAAATTTCCCTTTGGTTATTAAATTTAGGTTAAATAAGCTGACATTTCAGCTATAATTGTTTAACAAAAGAGTATGGAAGTCCTGTTTATGGACAAATAGCTAGGCTGGTTCATCTTTGGCCTAGGTCTTCCATCTCCAACGTAGCCTAGGTTGTGTTTAGGCTACTCTGGTTGGAGCAAGACCTATTTTTTCCATAGTATTTTGGTGTGTTCTGGTTCAAATATAACCTTCATATCTTGCGCAAATGAACTGAAACAAAGTTATGAAACAAAGTTTTCCTATGTTTTGGTTCATTTTTGCTAGAAATGAAGGTCATATATGAACCAAACACCAAAATACATCAGAAAAATGTATTTTGGATATTAACAAAAACCAAATAGGCTAGGAACATATACATACATACATATATATATATATATATACACACACAAAGGTGGGTAGGACCAAGTTCCAAAAGGACCGAACTCCAGGAACTCGGTAAAAAGGACCGTGAGTGGGAAAGTTGGTCCTTTTCTCAGTGAGGACCGAAATGAGGAGCGACAGTCCATTTTTAAGCAATTCCAGATGGTCCGGTCCAGATGGTCTTTTTTAGTGATTTTAGTGTGTTTGGTGATTATTTGAAGTTCTAAAGATGATGGATCGTTTCCTCCAGAAGACTCAGAAAGAGACTGAGACTGAACTGAAACTTGTTTCAACACCTGGAGGAGACGAAGAATCTACTGATGTTAGTGCTTCAACTTCAAGTCAAGCAACTAGAGCTCCTAGCGGAAGAACTGAACCCGGCAATCCCAGCAATTTTTCATTTTAATCAAATTTTTCACTTATATATAAGGACCGAGGACTGAGTCATTCCTAGGTCCTATCTTCAGAAAGGACCGGGACCGTCGGTCCAGTTTGAGGCAAGGACCGGGACTGGGACCATTGGTCCTTTTTGAGGCCCAGGTGCCCATCTTTGTATATATATATACGGTATATATATATATATATATATATATATAACAACCTTAACTCATGTATTCTCCAATTGTATATGCTAACCAAGGGGGTTTTGACCCCCCCATGATGATATATACATACCAAACTTACCTTATTGTGGAGGTTCAAGGTCATTATTGGTGAAATATTCAATAACCCTAGGTTCAAGTTTGCATTAAGGTATATAAAAAATCCTGAGGATGAGTTAAGCAGGGATGCTCTGGCTAGAAAGCTTGCCAGTAAGAATCCAAGTTAGGACGAATTAAAAATAATGAATAATAGTGCAATGTCTCTCCCTGATAATAGTGAAAATGTAACTGGAACTGAGAATATAGTCAAATTATGGAAGGAACACTACAGTGAGTTATTCAACTCTGTACATAAGAACAATAATGTTAATTGTGATGCTACCTATAGTCCAGATATAAGAGTTGGTGTATTTGAGACTAAACAGGCCATAAAATGTTTAGATTGTAACAAATTATGTGGTATTGATGGTAGTTCTGCTGAGCATCTGAAATTTAGTAGTGACAGATTATTGCCTCTGTTAGCTCTGTGCTTTACAGGTTTACTGATACATGGTGTTTTGCCAGATACAATGTTATACGTTGTTTTGGTACCAGTACTAAAAGATAAAATGGGTAAAATCAACAGTAAAAATAACTATAGACCAATAGCCTTGGCCAGTATTATATCTAAGGTACCTGAATGGTATTATTATAGTATTACACCTGTCTAACGTCCAGCAATTATTATATGTTCATTAAGTAGATTTTTTAATTCTAAGACACTTTCCTTCTATAGCATTTCCGTCGCAAATGCTTCGTTTTAGAAATATAAACATTTTTGGGTGTGTATCTAATGTGTGTTCGTACATTCGTTTGTGTATTTGTACGTTCGTTTGTGTGTTTGTATGTGTATTTGTACGTTCATTTGTATATTCATTTGTGTGTTTGTTACATGTCTGCCCAATCACTGCGCTCCATCCATTTCGAATTTGAATTACTTTCATACTGGAATGGAACACTCATTCCACTCATTCAGAAGTACATTAGGCCTGGCTCTGTGATTTATAGTGATTCCTGGGCTGCCTACAAGACTAAATGATTTAGGTTAGGATAGGTTAGGTTAGGTCAGGTCAATTTTGAAGATGAAATTTATGTTTTTCCTATGGTTTTTGATGTTTTAAACGAATCTGACCTTCAAAACCGTCGGAAATGACTCGTTTTCGATAGCCGGCTAGGAGGGAGGGGGGTTATCTCAAAAACGAGTCATTTCCGACGGTTTTGAAGGTCAGATTCGTTCAAAGCACATCAAAAACCATAGGAAAAACATAAATTTCACCTCCAAAGGGAGACGGGTGTAATACTATAAATTTACCATTTGAATATATACTCATTAATAGACTAGTGATAACCAATTTGGTTTAAAAAAGAAACAGTACTGTGTGACGTGTGTATGCCTTGAAGGAAATGGTCTGTAAATACCAAACTCTAGATGCTAATGTATTCTTGTATTTCCTGGATGCCTCTAAAGCATTCAAATGATCATATTGATCATGACTAATTATTCATGAAACTTGTAAATTGTAATGTACCTGGTTACTTGGTCCATATATTAATATTCTGGTATAATCACCAGACAATGATTGTAAGATGGGGGTAGGGTTAATTCAGAGCCATTCTCTATGACCAATGGTGTCAGGCAGAGAGGGATACTATCCCCCTACTTATTCAATGTTTATATGGATAATCTCTGTTGTGCTGAACACCTGTGAAATAGGCTGCTATATTGGTACAATGATTGTTACTCATCTGATGTATGCAGATGATCTAGTTCTTACTTCTCCATCTGTAAAAGGGCTCAGCACACTTTTGAAGGTGTGTGAAAGGTATGGGAAGGATAACAACATAAAATATAATCCTGATAAAAGTTATGATTATGAGGACCAAGGCCTACAAGTATCGTATATAAAATTTCCGGTAATTTTTACTATCACTCCGGTCTCTTCAATTCCCATAATTTATAGATCAATGGATTCGTTATTACACCAGGAATGCGATTTGGATAGTCTCAAGTGAGGGAACTGGCCCAAAACTAAGTTAGGACACGAAGTTTGTTTTGGGGTATAAGTGTGAAAAAATACCCTAAAATGCGGGTAATTCCTTCAGTAGAGACTATCTAGGGCGCATTCGCGATGTAAAAACGAATCCATTGATATATAAATTATGGAAATTGTAGAAACAGCCAACATCAGTGACCTAAAAGGTGTATATATACATTTATTTATATATGTAGTAAAATGAACACTGTATATATTCACTGTGTATATATTATATATACCGTAAAACTATACTAACCTAACCTAATTTTAGGTACTACTCTTACCTGTATATGGCAACGAAATGCTTTTCTATTTTTATCGAACACACACTTATTACCACAAACAATACCGTCCTTGTTTTTCTTAGGACAAATAAATTCTTTTAGCAATACACCGTGTTCTACATAAAAATTAAATGCAGCCTCTTCATCATCAAAAAATTTGCATGAAGTTAAACACAGTGAATAATTACAACCATCGCAAACCGACGCCATCGTGACAGTCCAGGGTTGCCAATGAGATTTTGAGGAAATCCCCAGATCAGACTCTCAAAAAGCCCCAGAATCAAATAAAAAAAACCCAGATACAACATGTTATAAAAGTTGAAAAAAAACAATTATAAATAGTAAAATGAATTATTTGCTTACCCCTATTAATTGGAATAATTACAAGTCGTCCTCTTCACTAATTCCTCCTGAAAGAGTACTTAATTCCTTGTTCTCTTTCTGTGATTTTATTCTGTCTAGGTATCTTTTACTGACTGCATCCTCTTCCAAATCTCTGATTAATTCTTTGTCCGGTTCCCACGTTGTGCATGCCATATTATTTCTAGTAATAGATTGTTTGGCTAGTAACCTATCTCTGACAGTCTCAGATTTCAATGAATTTGTATTTCTGTTTTTTACACAATTCATTTGGGAAAATATCCGTTCAACACATGCATTCACATGCATTCAAAATACTGTAGTATTGGTGGAGAGCCGCGAAAATTAGCCCAATCCGCTACTTTTCGCCCAATCCGGCATCACTGGACTCGCGAGCAGCGAGGCGGCCGAGGCAGCGAGCTTGCGACGCATTGCATACATATACCATACATGTTTCAAACATGTTTGGAACGTATTCTTTTAATGGCTTTTTTAGGCAATAGTTTAAATTGTAAAATATATTATTAATATGGAAATATGCCGTTTTAAATATTTAAATGAGCTATTTTAAGTTGTTTACACATTTAGGATATAAACCCCCCAGATTTCTAACCATTTTCAAAATAAAAACCCAGCAACCCAGATAGATTGTGAAACCCCCAGATCTGGGGGCATCCCCTCAGCATTGGCAGCCCTGCGTGACACTAAAATCTTATGAGTTCAGGTCAAACCCCCCAATTTTGTTAGCGGTACCTTCCTAACCTTTGTGGGATCAGCCATTTTATCACTCCCAAAAACATGATTCGCGATTTTATCGCTCAAAAACAATTTCTTAACATTAATTTTATAGCTTTAATCGGCATTTGCTTCATATTATACTTAATAAAAGTTGTTTAAAAAATGTAAAGTCTTATGGTAAACTTTATTTTCAGTTTCCAGAGGCCGGACTGAGAGTAAAAAATTACCAAATTTCCTGAATTTCAATTGAATGGTATAGTCTTTCAGATGACTGTGATATTCTAAGGCAATGTAGACAATTATATGCTCAGGGAAATACTTTGGATAGAAAATTTCATGTGTACATTAGATGTTAAGTTGATTTTGTTCAAAACTTTTTGTACTCCAATGTATACAGATCATTTGTGGTGGAACTACAGGATGTATAATTTGAGGAAATTATATGTTGCATATAATAATATTTTTAGGAGTTTATTAAGGACTCCAAAATTTGTAAATGGTGCTCCTTCTCGTGTCAGTATGCTCTTTGTAGTCAATAAGGTGCTTAACTGTGCCAGTGTCATTCACAATTTCGTATTTAGATTTATCAATAGGCTTGGTGAGTCAGTCAATAAGATAATAGAAGCCATGGTTAGTGGACTGGTCTTCGATATATTTTATAAATCTCAAATCTGGAAGCATTGGCGTAGGCAATTGTATGTTCATTATACACAGTGCTCCACACACAGAAACCATAAAACAACAAATACAACAGCTCAACACAGAAATAAACAACAAACTCAAAGAAAAACCAAACAAACATTTAGGGAATTCATAACACTAAACCACTCCACAAACACATCTACACTATACAAGACTATAAACGGCATTACCCACTCTAACAGTGGCAATCAGAGTTGCCAACTCAAAATTATAAATATCGCTAAAAGCACCCAGAAAAGTCTCTAAAAATTCGCTAAATTAAAAAAAGTTTGACCGTAAAAAGTAGCTGAAGAGAAAACTACATATAACTAAACGAAATCGTAAAAAAAGATAACTAACCTTTTTATCCTAATTTTCCATAATTCATTATAGTTCGATGGTCGTGTTTCTGTTTCAATCTATTAACAATTAGTAATCAAAATAAAATTTCATAATTAACATTCGAGTGTTTAGTAAATTAAAAAAGTTATATATTTTAGGGAAATAACATGGTTTTCGTGTACGCAAATTATACTAAATTACATCGCATTTTTTCAATTTTTTTTGTAATGAAATCGCCTGAAAATAATCTCAAGTAGCCCAAAGGTAGCCGTGTTGCCCAAAGACAAATATCAGTTGCACAAGAGAGTAAAAATTAGCCAAATTTGCGATTTGTCGCCCAATCTGGCAACTCTGGTTGCCACTGGCCACCCTTTATATAGGCCAGTATAGAAGATTTTCCCTACAACTCTTAAAGTCGCTAAATTTGTCTCCAAATTTTTAGAAAAATCGCTAAAATGTCGCTGGTCGCTAAGAAACATAAGAAGTCGCTAGATTTAGCGACAAAATCGCCAAATTGGCAACTCTGAGTGGCATTCATACCTTACACGCGGCTATTTGTCGCAACCAAAATAATATCCCAACATATACACAACAAGCTAACATTCTAGTTAATCACTACGCAAAGATAAGTCACTTAAACAGAGACAACAACCAGAAACTCGCAGATAGACAAACAGCCAGACACAAGAAAACCTACAGACTCAACACACCATTACACCCTTCAATACAGACCAGACCACCAGGATCATCAAACACATTAAGAATTCGAAGGCTACTGGACCAGACAACATATCTAACATACACGGTATACTAGCTCTCACAAATATAAGCACATATTCATACCAACACTGTATTATTCATGACATATGGAAACAAGGTAAAATTATTGCACTACTCAAACCAAACAAAAATCCAACAGAACCAGCTTCCTATGGACCCATTACTTTACTCTGCACACCTTCCAAAGTAACAAAGACTAATCTTACAAATCACCAACCCACACATACCACTATCGCCTACTCAACATGAATTCAGACCTTACCACTCAACCACGACATTACTCACTAACCTCACGCAGCACATCATGGATGGCATCAACCCCAGACGATCAGCTCAACGTACACTATTAGCAACAATAGACATTAGTAAAGCATTTGATGCTATCCCACGCTTCCCTCTTATAAACAACAAAATACTCAACACAAACATGCATAATAACACTAAAAGATGGCTGAGCAACTATCTTTCAGGAAGATACTCACATGTCACATTTAATGGCAAGTCATCCAAAAACAAGCTTTTTCCGAACAGGGTCCCTCAAGGCTCTGTTCTCTCACCAACACTGTTCAACTTATACATGCATGACATTCCAACACCCAGGGCCGTTTCTAGCTATTAGGGGGCCCTAAGCAGTATACAGTATACCCATTTGAGGCCCACCCAGGGCCGGATTAACCATTAAGCAAAATAAGCCCGTGCTTAGGGCATCAAGGGAAGGGGGGCACCACAGAAATTTTCCATTGTCGGATTTACCATGGATTTATTATACTATTATAATCGCGGCTTATAGCCTATAAGCTGTTGAAAACTGAATTATATATATTCATATATAGTATTTATTTTTTTTCATTGTTTGAATTTGTAGTGAACAACAACCCTTTTGAGAGAATAAATATATTTCGTTGTAATCACACACTTTACGCTTTGCGTTATTATTTTGTTTATATCAAATCTTTGAGCGCCATATTAAAAATACATATAGATTAAATATTTTGTGTGCTATAGTAAATGTAAAAACAAGATTCAGTCATGCTGAACTTTATAAAATAATTGTAGAAGACAATATTGAGTGTGCCTTCCCAAATGTAGAAATTGCCTTTCGTATATTTTTAACATTAATGGTCACAAATTGCTCAGCTGAGCGTTCATTTTCTCAGTTGAAGTATATTAAAAATACCAACAGAACAACTGTGCAACAAGGCAGGCTGGATGCCTTATCTCTACTAAGTATAGAAGCAGATGTGTTACGTAAGATTAGTTTTGAGGATCTGATCAAAGACTTTGCAATTAAAAAAAGTAGGAGAAAACTTTTCAAATATAAATGAAGTGGAAGTATACAAAAATAAACATTATTTTCCATCTTACTGTAAGTTTTGTTTCATTTCAAAAAATAAAATTTTATTTTATGGTTTATTTTTGTTTATATTTTGAATTACATATATATGGGGCACCAAAATCTTTTAAGTGCTTAGGGCCTCTAAAGGTCTTAATCCGGCCCTGGCCCCACCCCTCCATCCACCAACTCGCGCCTTACTACATCACCTCAGCACACACATACAAAAAATGGATGTGTTAATAAAAAACAATTATGAAACAATTTTAATGAAACATTTATGTCCAAAACAACAAATATGTACTTTCAGAAGACAAACAGAAAAAATACTCCATGAAATTCCTGAAAATTAGCTTATACATTATTTAGAATAAATGATACAGAACTATGTATAAAAAAAAATGCAATTATCAACTACCAAACAATTACTAACTCTACGATACAATCGTGTAATAGCTAACAGTTATACAGAACAGTTTGTATCTTCAAAATTTTTGCCTCCTAGATTTTTTCTGTGCAAAATCATCAATAACATCATCATATGAAATCTCCCTGCCAACGTCCTGGTTGATGCTTATGATGCCAAGGCCACTGAGGCGATCCTGCCCCATTGATGATCTGAGGTAGTTCTTGATTAGCTTCATCTTAGAAAAGCTCCTCTCGGCTGACGTTACTGTCACAGGTAGAGTGCAGGCAATTCTTAGTGCAACCCAGAGATTGGGGTATAGTTCCTCCAGTTGCTTCTGATGAATGAAGGAGAGAAGCTCCAATGCAGTCATGTTGTGTGAAGGTAAAGTCGGCAAGTTCTTAATTTCGAGGGCCAGTTCTCTTCCATCAATGTCAGAGTCAGCTCCAGAGCTCAGTATCTTAGAAAGCTTTTCACACTTGAAAGAAAGGTTTCTCTCTGCCAGTGATTGGATTAAACTTACAAGACGTGTGAGAACATCTCACCAGCGTCTTCGCTCTACCTCCATTAATGACATTTCAGTTTGGTCAATGGTCCTCCCAGTTTTTAGCCGCAGTTCCAGATCCCTCCATTTTGCTATGTTATCTGCATGTTCTGAACTATTTTCATGGCCTTTCAGAAGCGAATCAACGTTTATCCAGTCTGAAAGTCCATCCGTAATTAGTTTGTACGACTTCCTTGAAAACAACTTGCAGCAGAAGCAATAAAGAGCATCATTCCTTCTAGAGTACATCAGCCAGCTTCGCTTTATTTTTTCCCTATTAATTAATGTTCTGTACATGTAATGGTGATGAACGCTTCTACCGTCCTCTCTTTAAGGGAATGTGAAATCTGGACTGATTTGAAATGGTCCTCGAGACACCAGATCTGTCTTCAAGGCATCTGACAGGACAACTGGCCAGTCATACGGATCAAGCGGTGGAGCAGATCTTGGTTCTTGGTGCTCAGTAGAAATGCCTGTGTGTGGTGTTTGAAGCTGAACAGAAGATGGGCCACTTGTTGGTTCATCAGGCTCTATTTCTACTGGTGTCTGAGGTTGCATAGAGGATGGTCCTGCTGTTGGCTCATGATGCTCATCAGGCTTTGCTGAGGATGGCTTTTCCAAATATTTCAGTAGTGCTCCTGAGAAGAACATAACATTACATATTCTGTTAAGTTTTGCTAAAATACTCTTTCTTATCTTGTTTGATAATAATTGATCTGTGTAAACAGAATTTGAGGTGATGTGATCCGTTAAATTTCACATTTCGAAATATTATAAATATTACAGAGACTAGCTTACTCTACACGATTCCTGAGCACTTGCCTAGCTTGATGGTCTACCTAACCTAGTTGCCTGAACTGTAATCATAAGAATATATAAGTGGCACATTTCACCTGTGCTACTGGAAAGCTTCTCCTCCTCCTATTTTCTTCTTTTTCCGGTTTTCAGCTCCTGATGGATAATGTTATTTCATTTTCCAAGATGCACGAAGTCACTTCTAGTTAACCACAACTAATCTGCTAAATAATAATAATCATGATAATAATGATGATGATAATAATAATAATAATAATAATAATAATAATAATAGCTGTTATAATTGTAAAGTTAATCAAATACATTCAAATAATCAGACCATTTAGGTTTTAACCAACAAAATTCACATTATCTGAAAAAGATGAGAAAAGAATTAATAAACTTGAAAACATAACGAAAATAATCCTAGGTTTTAAAGTGTTACAAAATCTCTTAATAATTAATAAATTAGTGAAATAATGTTTTACAATACTAGAAAAATTAAGCATTTAGGAAAGTATAAGCATATAGTAAGAATAAAGTTAAATAATATAGAAATAAGATCTCACAATAGTTATTTACACATAACGACCGAATCGATTCGTTTGTCTCCGTTTTATCACATTTGTCTCATACAAAAACTTTAATTAATACGACAATAATAATAATAATAATAACATTAATAATAACTTCAGCTATATTCCTATTCTTGCCCACTGAGGTATGACCTGGGAGCCTGTCTAGGGGCCCCTAGTAGCAGCGGGGCCCTAAGCGGCCGCTTAGTCTGCTTATGCCAGGAAACGGCCCTGCCAACACCCATAGATAACAAGCTTACCTTATCATCATATGCAGATGACATCACTCTAACATCCACCCACAACAACATCGACACCGCTACAAATAACCTACAAACATACATAAACAGTATACAAGACTGGCTCACACACAATAGACTCAAAGTAGCGCCCACAAAACCAACCATCACCTTGCTTACAAACAATACAAAAGAACACCAGATGACTCCACAGATTACACTAAACAACACCAACATTCCACACACTCACAGGACCAAAATACTTGGGGTCACATACAATACATCATTATCTTTTGCAAACCACATTAAGGACATTAAAAACAAATGAACATCAAGACTTAACACGCTTAGGGTACTAACAGGCACAAACTTTGGACACCAGCAGGAAACAACATCACTCATATACAAACAATATATTCGCTCAGTTATGGACTATGCTAGCCCATGCTGGGCACCCATTATCTCAAACACACACAAACACCTTACAGACAATACAAAACAACGCACTTCATATCATTACAGGATGCACTCATACAACACCAATAGAACACCTGCACACAGAAACAAAAATACTGAAAGTTAGGGAACATTTAGACATGAGGGGAACACAATTCATGGCAGCAGCGACAACTAACCCACAACACCCTTGCCACTACATGTACAATCATGCACCAACACCTCGCACCATTAAGGTAACATCAGAGAGACATTATAACCAAATACTCCATTCCATACCACGCCCGACAGACACCACACAGTACAGAAAACACACACACACACACACACACACACACACACACACACACACCTAACCCACAAAGCACTGACACGACTCGGTCCGAATGCGGTCCTAGGTGCGAAGCCGCCACTCATTAACAGGTCAGAGATCAGCCTGAGCAGATCGGATCGAGTTAACTTAGCACGATTCCGATGTGGACATCACTCCAACTTACAGACATATAAACACAGGCTAGACAACTCCACAGACGACACCTGACACCTGCACCAGGACACACCACAAACAATTGAACACATTATGACAGACTGTGCCGCTCTAGCACAACATAGAACACAACACAACATCACTAGTGCGCTGAACCTCTGGTCCACTCCGGAGAGGGCGATCGGTTACCTGCGTGCCGCCGGCTTGCTCGATCAGGGTGGGCTGATCGGCTAAACAACAACAACAACTATCTCTTAATCTTCTTAATCTTCTATAGACCTCTTGTATAACGTTTGTACCTGTTGAGTCTGAAATAAAGTGTTTGTTTGTTTGTTTGTCACGATATTCTATTTAAAAAATTAGAAGACAGGAACATTCCACCATATGTTTTAAATTTATTGAAATTTTGGTACAAACACCAAACTTTTACTGTTAGATAGGGCAATGTATTATCCGAATGTTTTGGTTCCTCATGCGGAGTTAGACAAGGCTCCTTACTCTCTCCCCTGCTGTTAGAAAATCTAGAAGAGGAAGAACCATTGTTGTCCCAAGGCGATCTACAGATCTACAGAAGATAAGGCTAACAAAGACCCTAAGATCCACTCTAAGGTTAGCCCAAGACTAGAGAAAGGAAAGAGTAGGGGGTGTATATATATCCATCTCATAATTGTAAGGTTAGTGAAAAATTCACTTAATTTAGAGCTAGCATTTTTGGGCTCTTGTGGCATCATTGTTTGGGCACTCTTGTGGCATCATTTTTTGGGGCGCTGCGCGTCTTTTCTACTCGTTTGTGAAATGCGGTACTTACAGGGTGTGGTCTTATAGAGGGCTCTCTTGCAATTCAGTTTGGTTGTTTAGATACAAGATTGTTGCATCGTGCAATAGTGCAGGTTGTGTTGTTGTTGCAAGGTTTAGAAAGAAGACCATAAATAGTGCCCCTTTTGTTTTTTTTATCTTAAATTCATGCAACTGAGGCCTAAGGTAGGCCCACATCGAGTCAGCAACCCTGAGGTAGGACCTAATAGGACCTCCAAGTCCGTAAGTTTTTAATCTAGCTTAACTTGGGCTGTAGTTTGAACTGGCCCTTCAGAGCTTGGCCGTTCACGGCTCAGATGGGATTTTGAACCTAATAAAAAAAAATAATAACACCTGCTGTTTAATATATATATATATTTATGGATTAATTGCTTCTCTTTATGAGGCAAGAGTGGGATGCTGTATAGATGACAAGAAGATAAATAACTTGGGCTATGCCAATGACATGGTGCTAATAAGCCCTTCGGTAAAAGGGCTGGATCATCTTATAAAAAGTTGTAAATCATATTCACATAACCATAACATTAATTTTAATGTTACTAAAACTTAGGTTATGCAATTCCATCCTAAAAGCTCAAACCAAACGGCTAATATTCTCAAAACGAGAAACGAACCAATAGAGCAGATACAAGAATTTAAGTATCTGAGTCAAATCATCACCAGCTACTTGAGTGACGACTCAGACATAAGGAAACAATATCGAAGTTACTGTGCTAAGGGAAACATGATTATAAGGAACTTCAAATTCTGTACAAGCGAAGCTAAAGACATTCTTTTTCATACCTTCTACACTAATATTTATAGGCAGCAACTCTAGGTTAATTATAAAAAAGGCTCCTGCAGGACCCTCAATTTGTCTAATGAGAAAAATTTAAAAATCGGACAATTCAGTTGTCCAAGCTATTCATCAATCCTATTTTACATCTAGACTGTGGACCTCTTTTGACAAATGAGACTTCTTTAGTTTTTTATTTACAGTCGAGTCATTACCGTACTTCATCAACCCCCAACATCTTTGATTAGCTGCAAAAATATCTCCCGTCCGAGTTGCATAATTATAATATTGCAAGTTTTAAGAATATTAATTAATTAAGAAGTTATAAATTAAATACACACTTTTATAAAAATCAATTTTGTACGTTGAAATTACTTAATAAAATTGTCTGATTCATCCTCCTTTTGAAAACGTATATACCTATTTGGCTACTCACAGGAGAGTAAGACATTTTCACGAGTAATCATCAAGAATATATATATATATATATATATATATATATATATATATATATATTGACTGTTTCGGAGTTACCTTACGCGTTTAGGTGGTTGGTTGTTTCACACTTGTACCATTGGTACTTTATCCTATTACAACAGTGAAACTATAATTATATATATATATATATATATATATATATATATATATATATACTTATACGAGTATAGAGTAATATTAAGGAACTGGGTGCATTTGAGGAAGAATAAATTAAATTAAATGAAAAGGTTTATTGGCAGACTATAGTCCATTTTCATTTTCATTTTCAATAAACCCGACCTCAGTGAATGAATAACTTTAAAAATTTAAATGTCTCAAGAAAAGTTATAAGAATGTATAAATATATCACATAAATTGACATACAGTATATTATTACCTCAGAATGGGTACCAAAATGTATTTTTATACCTATACTTATACCCCTTTAGCAATTACTTTCTATACTTATATCCATACTTTTAAAATATTATTTCTATTCCTATACCGTTATTATCAGAATAAATTTGTTTATTTATATATATAGTAGCCATAGTTTAGATGGCCAATTTGCAGCCATTGTTTGATACGTAAATCGGTACTATAAAGAATGATGATAATTACCGTTAATTTGATAATGATTACACTAATCAACAGCCAAAATGTATCTTCGATGAAACCATCATTTCTTTAGTAATTCGACGTCGCTGAATCCGAAAATGACCTTCATTTTGCATGATTGGTTCGCGTTTAGAAGATACACGGGTGCCCTGTTTTCATTATTTCCCAATTGAAATGAATATATCATTGAAGCATAACATATGGCAACACTGTAGAATGTGCTCGTTTGGCAACCTCGTTGTCTGGCGCCATCTTGAGTACATCGTAAATCCCTTTAGCTCAGTTCTAGAGTGACGCTTGTTGTGGTGACACGTTATTTCACATTTTGACATAGTGCTTTTGTAGTGTTTCCTCGTAATTTGCACCTGTGGTTACTTCATGACATATAGAGTGTAGTGCGTGTTAAAGCGTAATCTTGCGATCAGTTTCTCATTGACGTTATAAGCAAAATGCCACGTAAATGCGTTAATGACTCAAATAACTTTTGCTATATTTGCGGCAAAGTAACATTAAAATCGCAAAAGAAGACGTTAACACCTGCCATCAAGAAAGCGTACCACCTTTATTTTAAGTGCAAATTAGGAGATCAGGACAAAACGTGGGCCCGAGGTCAATGGGCTTCGGCATCCCCGTCGTGTGGAGGGAACAAAGTAACCACGTGGATGACTGTTTATTCTGCATGGTTCCGCCATTACGTGGAATTAGTAAGAAGAAAAAATGGACCCTCAAGTATCCTAATGTTCCATCCGCCATTCGACCTGTGCCCCATAACGAAGACATACCTGTGCCCAATCCTCCTACCTCCTCAGACACCCTCGATTTGGATGACGAAGAGCATCCTGTAACGAGTACAGATGAAGACATTGCACATCCCACAACATCACAAGATACCGACTTTGTGCCCAGTGAACTGTCTACAGAACCGCATAAAATCACCCAACACGAACTGAATGACCTCATCAGAGATTTGGACTTACCGAAGTCTAAGGCAGAATTGCTCGCCTCACGCCTTCAACAGTGGCATCTTCTTCATGATGATGTCCAAATATCCATGTACCGCACTAGGCAATCCACGTTGGAGACTTTCTTCATCAAACATGGTGACTTCGTGGTGTGTACAGATGTTGTTGGTTTAATGAATGCTCTAAATATAACATACAGAGATGACGAATGGAGGTTGTTCATTGATGCCTCTAAGCTAAGCCTTAAGGCTGTACTACTTCATAAAAAAACGAAAAAGCTGCCATTCCAATTGGATATTCTGTCCACATGAAGGAGACATGAAAATATGCAATATCTGCTTCACCACATAAACTACAACGCTCACAAATGGAGCATATGTGGTGATTTGAAAGTGGTCGGCATGTTACTTGGTCTCCAGCAGGGTTACACGAAGTACTGCTGCTTCCTTTGCGAGTGGGACAGCCGTGCTAGGTCACAGCATTATGAAAGGAAGGAATGGCCTCTAAGAGAACGTTTAGTGCCAGGTGTGAAAAACGTTTCGTGCGAGCCATTAGTAGAGCCAAGCAAATACTTCTACCACCGTTACATATTAAGTTAGGGCTTATGAAAAATTTTGTGAAGGCACTCAATAAGGATGGAAAGGCATTTAAGTATCTTTTCCAGAAGTTCCCTCGACTCAGTGAGGCAAAAATCAAGGAAGGCATATTTGTTGGTCCTCATATACGAAATCTGATGAAAGATGAACATTTCGAGACACTTTTGGAGGGCGCAGAAAAAGAAGCTTGGGTCTCGTTCAAGTCAGTGTCGCAAAATTTCCTTGGAAACAACAGAGCTCCAAATGCAGATGAATTGGTGGATAATATGTTGAAGGCGTACCAAAGAATGGGATGTAACATGTCTCTAAAAATTCATTTCCTCCATTCCCATTTCGACTTTTTCCCGGCAAACCTTGGTGAAGTAAGTGACGAACATGGGGAACGTTTTCATCAGCAGATTTCAGCTCTTGAGAAACGTTACCAGGGCAAGTGGAATTCATCTATGCTGGCTGATTTCTGCTGGTCAGTAATAAGAGACACTACACAGTCAGAGTACAAGAGACAGGCCGAGAGGAAACGACATTGAAGTGAGTGTGCTCCTTAAAATACATATATGTTGTGGGATAAATTTTTACCAGTACTTACACAATAATTACCATGATATCTTAAAAACGCGAACTAATTAAACAATTTCACTATCATTTTCAAATTCAGCATGCAAAAATACATAAGAATCGACTACTTTCATTAAAGATACAAAAAATTCCTTAAAATTTGTTGACCAGTGAATTATTAAGTGAATGTTATTAATGAATGCTTTGGCCGAGGTCACCAGATCTTTCAGATCAAAGTAATGTTATTAATTAAGTTATTAATTAGGTTGATTGATAAAATCAGTTTTCTTTTTTTATTTAATACAAAATAAATTGATTCGAATGATTTATCCATGCGACAGAATTGTTGATTGTTTACAGTGGATATAAACGTGTATACTTGAATTAATGTTTACGATATGACAATTAATAACGCGCGCAGATTGATAGAGTCTTTATATAAAGTTAATTGAGTGATATTAAAAAGACCAATGGGGCCTTGCACGATGTTTACATGATGGTAACGCGTGGATCGCTGGTTGGTGTTCGAAGAACGAGGAGACGTTGAAGTGAAGGTATGAGAAGTCGCCTGTCCTGATGTTACCACGCTGTGACGTCATCGTTTGCTCGCTTGGTATGACGTCATCTTTGTTTAGTTTGATTTGATGAGATGTTATGTTATAATGTTTCAGACCAACAAAGACCCTAGGATCCACTCATGGCTGGTCTACCTAACTATGTTCGTAATTGTGTATTGTGCATGTCCTCCGTGGTGGCGGAGGGGACCTACAATTTTACGTGGGTTCCGAACCACAAAGCCTTAATTTTACTACCTTAAACTATACCCAATCTATCAACATATGCGTCTAATCGATTTTTAAACATGTTTATAGACGTGCTACTAATTACTTCTACCGGCAAACTATTCCACCTATTTACTATTCTATGCGTAAAAAGTTTTTGGCAACTGCTGTCTCGAACCCAGGGCCGGATTAAGACCTTTAGAGGCCCTAAGCACTTAAAAGATTTTGGTGCCCCATATATATGTAATTCAAAATATAAACAAAAATAAACCATAAAATAAAATTTTATTTTTTGAAATGAAACAAAACTTACAGTAAGATGGAAAATAATGTTTATTTTTGTATACTTCCACTTCATTTATATTTGAAAAGTTTTCTCCTACTTTTTTTAATTGCAAAGTCTTTGATCAGATCCTCAAAACTAATCTTACGTAACACATCTGCTTCTATACTTAGTAGAAATAAGGCAAGCCTGCCTTGTTGCATAGTTGTTCTGTTGGTATTTTTAATATACTGTACTTCAACTGAGAAAATGAACGCTCAGCTGAGCAATTTGTGACCATTAATGTTAAAAATATACGAAAGGCAATTTCTACATTTGGGAAGGCACACTCAATATTGTCTTCTACAATTATTTTATAAAGTTCAGCATGACTGAATCTTGTTTTTACATTTACTATAGCACACGAAAATATTTAATCTATATGTATTTTTAATATGGCGCTCAAAGATTTGATATAAACAAAATAATAACGCAAAGCGTAAAGTGTGTGATTACAACGAAATATATTTATTCTCTCAAAAGGGTTGTTGTTCACTACAAATTCAAACAACGAAAAAAAATAAATACTATATATGAATATATATAATTCAGTTTTCAACAGCTTATAGGCTATATAGCCGCGATTATAATAGTATAATAAATCCATAGTAAATCCGACAATGGAAAATTTCTGTGGTGCCCCCCTTCCCTTGATGCCCTAAGCACGGGCTTATTTTGCTTAATGGTTAATCCGGCCCTGCTCGAACCTTCTACTTGTCAAGTTACACCCGTTATTTCTAGTCCTATTATATTGAGATATTTTGAAAAAGCTATCTCTATCTACGTTGTCGAACCCATTCATAATTTTGAAAACCTGGATTAGATCACCCCTTAGCCTCCTAGTCTCGAGTGTAGTCAATTTTAACTCCTTAAGCCTATCCTCGTACGACTTTGACCTAAGCGACGGAATCATCTTAGTTGCTCGTCTTTGAACTCTTTCGATTTCGTCTATATCTTTGCGCATATGCGGATTCCAAAATTGGATCGTGTACTCCAAATGGGGTCTAACTAATGATTTATAAAGAGGAACTATAATATCGCGCGATTTGTACTCAAAATTCCGAGCTATAAAACCTAACACTTTGTTCGCTTTATTGACCGCTGCTGTACTTTGTTTCGCTACTTTTAAATCACCAGTGACTATAACTCCTAAATCTTTTTCCTGCTCTACGCTTAACTCTTCCCTGACATACTATACGCAAAATTACCGTTACGCGAACCTATATGTAAAATTTTGCACTTATCGACGTTAAATCTCATTTGCCATGTGACTGACCAATCAACGATTTTATTCAGATCTTCCTGGATTTTACCTCTATCTTCGTCATTAATCGCCCTACCACCCAGCTTCGTGTCATCCGCAAACTTTGAAACTGTACTGACTAGGCCGACATCTAAATCGTTAATATATATAAGAAAAAGCAAGGGGCCCAATACAGAACCCTGAGGAACGCCACTCGCTACATTAGCCCAACACGACTCCGCTCCATCAACGACCACCCTCTGTTTCCTACCTCGCAACCACTCTTCTATCCAATTTATTACTACACCCCTGATTCCATGAGCCTTAGTTTTTTCAATGAGTCTTTTGTGCGGTACGGTGTCAAACGCTTTTTGAAAATCTAAATACACTACATCAACCGCCCGATGACTATCGTAAACGTCAACCACGCTTTGAAAAAATTCTAAAAGATTAGTTAAGCAAGATTTGTTTCGCCTAAAACCGTGCTGCGTATTTCTAACTAAGTTATGCAATTCTAAGTGTTCGACTATACGATCCCTAATTATTGATTCCAGTAGCTTACCTACAACAGACGTTAAACTGATTGGCCTATAATTTCCCGCCGCACCTTTATCGCCTTTCTTAAAGATAGGTGTTACGTTTGCTAACTTGAAATTATCTGGTACGCACCCCTCAGAAATAGACGCATTAAAAATCTTTGTTAGCGGCACAACAATGCTATCTTTTAATTCTTTTAGTTGTATGGGATATATGGAATCCGGCCCCGGTGATTTACGCATTTTCATTTTATCAATATAGCGCATTACCTCCCCTTCACTAACCACAATATTATCCAAAATATTACCATTATCAAAAGGTATTATGTCTATGACCGTAGGGATATTCGTTACATCTTCTATAGTAAAAACTGACGTAAAAAATTCGTTTAGCAAGGTAGCCATTTCCTTGTTTTCAGAAACTAGATCTCCGTTAACATTTTTCAACGGCCCCAAGACACTTTTTACTGGATTTCTATTGTTGACGTATTGAAAGAATCGCTTGGGGTTTTCTTTACCGTCACGAGCTATGGAGATTTCAAATTCGCGCTTGGACTTTTTTATTACACTTTTCGCTTCACGCCTTAGAGATATGTAGTTGTTTCGTAACCACAAATTGTCTTTATCGCACTTATGTAGCCTATAAGCCCTATCTCTACTCTTTATAATGTCTCCTACTCTAGAAGTAAACCACAAGGGCTTGTTGTTTACTTTCGCACGCTTAATTTTGTACGGTACACATTCCTCATTTATAGTCCTAAATACTGTTTCAAACGATTCCCACATTAGTTTTGCGTTGGAGTCCCCATTACGTTTTCCCAATTGACGTGTGACAATTTATTTCGAAATTTACAAAAGTCTGCGTGCTGGAAGTTAGGAATTTTAGTCGAGTTAGCTGGTTTCGAGTGACTTACTGAGAGGACAAACTCTACCATATTGTGATCGCTATTGCTTAACGGTTCTATTACTTGAAGATCAGTAATTAGCCTATCATCCGTAGTTATTACTAAATCTAAAATACTGTCCAACCTCGTAGGTTCCCCAACCTTTTGAATAAGAAAGCTATCCTCGAGAAAATTAACTAAACGATTACCTTCCGCGTCTCCCTGCATTGTATCGTAATTCACGTTGGCGCAATTAAAGTCACCCATAACTAAAGCCTGCTCACTACCTATTATTCTCTTTAGTTCACGATATAACGCTTCGTCCGTATCAGCTGTTTGATTAGGGGGCCTATATATAACCGCAACAACAAGTTTGAAATCGTTCAATTTAAGTTCTGCTATAGTCGAATCTATCGGTTCTGGAATTGTGTGCTTTACTTCTATAACGTTCGCAATATTATCTTTGATATACAACATAACACCGCCTCCTCGCCTACCTATTCTGTTTTTAACAAAAAGTCTATAACCTCTAATTTGATACTCCCCTACAAAGTCACGTGTTTCAGTGCTAAGCCACGATTCATTTATCGCAATTAAATCATAGTCTTTACAAGCAATTAAAGAAAAAAATTCGTTTATTTTATTTCGTAGGCTACGAGCATTTAAGGATAGAACCTTCAAATTGTTTGTAATTGCGACACCTTCGCGAGCGCAGGGGAAATTTGTGGAAATTACGCTGGGACCGTTCGAGTTACGGCAGCCTGAAAAGAAGAGACAGTATTATGAAATAGTCTTCCTAAACGCGCAGCTCCAACGTCATTAAGATGAAGTCCATCTCCGAGGAACAAGTCCCTCCTGCCGTAGAAACTGTTCCAAAAATTCGCAAAATGCACTCCTTCCTGTTGGCAAAGAGACTTTAGGTTATTGTTGATATAGGTCGCCTTGCTGTAGAAATCGCTACGTTGGATAATTCGAGGAAGTATACCTGTTAAAACAATCTTATTAGTTTTTTCCTTTAGTCGCTCTAGTAAGTCCCTGTACCTAGCCAGCAGTTCTTCCGATCTAGAATTTAAAACGTTATTAGTACCGACATGAATAACATACGTTGTGTCCTCAGAGGTACCGTCTGTAAAATGGTCAACACTATTAGTTATATCCTCCACCCTTGCACCAGGGTAGCAGTAACGGCGCCTACGACGAGGGTTTCTCCCACAGAATTCCTCGAGCTGCCCTCGAACAATGGAATCGCCAACGAGTCGTATTTCCGGTTCATCAGCATCTTCGAAACCTAAAACAGAAAACTTATTGTTTGTTATTACTGGTAGACAAGTCTTAGGTTTTCTCAATGGGGCTCCATTACGCACTCGAACGAAGGGTTGGGAACTAGGGGAAGAGAGAGGGCTATTAGTACTATTTATATTATTAGTAGAAACTGAGGCAGGAGGGGTCGTAACTGGAGTCTCAAGGGATTCTAATTTTGCCGTCAGGAGCATCACGCTTTCTTCAAGCCTCACTCTGGCCTCCCTCTCACGTTCTAACTCGTTCCTCAGGACTTCCATGCTTGAGCACCACCTGCAAACTAACTGTTCATTATTATTAGCCATTGTAAACGCGTAAGCGGCAAATTTCCCTTCACAGCGACTGCAAGTACTTGACGGGGGTGCCATGCTCTTAATTAGTTAAAAAACAAAAAACGAGCGTTTGGAAATTAATAAATTACAACGTAGGTCTACCGCGTGCTTATTGTGCCGTCACCTGCGCAAACCCGCAAAAATGTTCCTGAAACGCAGAAACAGGTTCTTGTAACACAAATTTATACTAAATGAATATATAATTAAGCTACCGACGAAAGTTCTGTAAATGAAAAAGTATTACTAAAACTTATCTGTCCGCTATTCGACCGACTGTTTTCTTTCCGTTTTTCCTTTTTCCCACGGTGGGTGACCACACTCTACTTGATCCCCTGAAGGAAAGGAAAATGAACCTTATGAAAACACGTTTTCTGATAGATTTGAAAAACAAAAAAGGCAAACCAAGGGAATTTCAACCTTATGAAACCTCGGTTAGTAATAGATTCAGGAAACAAACAAGGCAAGCCACGTGCACTAGCCTTGGTTTAATCAAATAATATAGTAATGAATAAAGCCGGGGGAGGAAGTAACTCGGCTGGTCCACAGGGGATGGAGTTGGGGTAAGGCAAGAATGCAGAGCAATGTGGGGAGAAGGGAGGCGACGAGAAGGGGGCTGGGGGAACTGTACGAGTTCAAACGATGCCTGCAGTTTGTCGCGTGTGTAATTCTCCTCGATGAATGCGCTCCTCACCGAAGGAAGAAATAACGTCGTTCATGGAAACAAGCAGGAGTAGTGAATCCACGGAATGATGCAGACAGACAGTGAAGAAGACAGGGGAAGGAAAACCTTGAGGAGTGTCTGTGTGTGCAGTAAGCCCCTCACGTTGCGTGGATGTGTGTCCTTGCTTGTTTGCTTGAAGAATGTCTTTTACCTTCCCGTATGCGTAGGGTGGGGGGAAAAAACACGCGTCGTGCTTGACGAAAAATTCGCTGGAGAAGTAAGGGTGTCGTCAGCAGAGGTCTTGCCAAATGATTCCCGTACAGCGGCCGAAAAATGACCGTTGAATATATTTGGACAAGGTTTTGACGAAACAATGTACAGGAAACTACGAAGCGAGGGAAGCTTGGAGGTGGAGGTGGGTTGACCATTAGCCGGGGAGAGATGAGAGCGGGAGTTTGCCTCCTTGAAGACGGGGAAAACACTGGGCACAGCTTGGTCCGTTGGTTGGAAACCGCTCCATGTGGCGAAAGTTTTCAAAGTTTTGGTTCGTTTTCATATGCGGAAGAAAAGTGAATGTGAATTACAGATTCTTAATAATGTCACTTAAAAAAATGTTTGGACTGATTTCACTTATACTTTAGCTGGGTAATCGATTTGTCACTCCTTCGGTCACCAATTTATAGTTACCGTTATAGTGGCCAATTGTTTTGATGGCATGTTGCATAAGGATTTTGGAATACGTCTCTGTCAGGTCCAGTTGGCCTATATATACTATATATATATATTATATATATATATATATATATATATATATATATATATATATATAGATTATATATATATATATATATATATATATATATATATATATAATATATATATATATATATATATACACACATACATAATATATATATATACACACACACATACATATATATATACACACACACATACATATATATATATATATATATAATATATATTATATATATACACACACACATACATATATATATATACACACAACATACATATATATATATATATATATATATATATATATATATATATATATATATATATATATATTGTTTTTGCTTATATTACTATATTAGTTTTCGCTGTTTTGAAAAGGATACAAAATTAGAAGAAAATGTTTCTCTTGTTAGCATTAATAATTTAAATACTATGAAAACACTATCAATATTTATATCTAAAAAACTTTAATAAATTCATACTTAAAAGTAAAGTATGTCTAAAAATTTTCAATAAACATTTAAATGAGTAAAGAAGTACAAACAAGGGTTCAAATCATGCCACATTCAATGTGCATCAATGCATTATCTAATTTAGGGATGAGGGTTAGATGCAAGACAACAATAATTAATTATAATAAATTCTATAACAAATGAAAAATGGAGATATGGAAAATATTCTGATGGAAATGTTAAACGATCTAAACCGTCGATTATCTTGTTTGAAATGAAATTAAGGGACATTTGCTTCTCACAGCGAACTTCTAAGGGCACAAACATGGATACGGCTCAACCACAGAAATGGTGGTCGCATGGTTGTGATATATATATATATATATATATAATATATATATATAGATAATATAATATATATATATAATCAAAGGTTAAAGGTTATATATATTATATATATATAATCAAAGGTTAAGGTTATATATATATTATATATATATAATCAAAGGTTAAATATATATTATATATAATCAAAGGTTAAATATATATTATATATAATCAAAGGTTAAAGGTTATATATATATATATATATATATAATCAAAGGTTAAAGGTTATATATATATATATATATATATATATATATATATATATATATATATATATACTGTATATATCAGGGCCCAAAGATATTTGCACGTAGGGCCCCCAAAAGGTTGGAGCCGGCACTGAGTAATATGAAAAATAAACAATTAAACTCTCATAAAAATCTTTTAAAATACCTATGGACGGAAGAGTCATTGTTTTACCGTCATTGTGCAAATTAATTTAGCGTAAGGTTGCAAAAATTGTACATAGAACAAGTTTTAATTTTTCCTTTTTTACAGTGAAGCTGTTTGGTCAAATATGACTGAAACATATAATTTTATTGGCAACATTTGTTTCACTAAAACCAATTTGAAGACACGTAAATTAGCTTTAAGATTACGAAATTTTTTAACCAAATTGACAGTTTAACCTTGGCCTAAGATTGTTGGAAGGTTATTATAGTGAGAGGGTCGTTTTTAAGCTATTGATTGTCAGTGTTAGTTGTCTTGTTTGGTCAATCAGTAGTTACACGCAAATATATAATCTAATCTGATTACAAAGTTTAAGAAATTCCACAATTTGAAAAAATGAGTTTCTGTTATACTAAGATTATAAAAGTAGATCTTACGTAAGGTTGGTTACACCTGTCATCGGAAGCTAATATTTCCACATTTCATATGGATTTTACGAGCGTGCAAACATTTCTTAATTACAGGAAAAGCACAAACATACAAACTAATCTAAAATGAAAAATTAAATTATGAAATACGAAAGCAAACACACTAATTTTCTACATTTATTTATTGCCCATTTACGTTAAAATAATGTTATTCTAAGCTATTGAGTGAAAGTAATTGTATTTGAAAGCAAGAAATGTACCTGTCAAGGATATACTGTGTGTGTATATGTAATATATATATATATATATTGTATGTTAGGTTTTTCCTTGTATAAAATTTCATCACCTTATTTTATGTAGGAAATTTTATGCTATCTATTGTTTACCACTCTGAAAACCAACCAACAACTTCATTTCCTGTAAAGATCACGACCAGTTCACATCCCAAACTCATTCCGTCAACATCATCAGACTTGAATGCCGACCAGCATCATATAAACACAAATTTTTAAATAACTCCATTAAAATTAAATGACGAGTGATTATTATATATAACTGTTAACTAACAAATGAAGAACGTTCTTTTTTTTTTAAATCGTTATAATTAACGGGTGAAGTGACATGTTTTTTTCCTTTTTCGGATACTTTTTGAGAGCTAATTGGATAGGTAGTTGTCAAAACCGGTTTCACCTCCGCGACTAAAATTTGAACGAGTGGATACAAACAACGATTTGGAAGTTATTTCACGTGGTGACGAGTGTTTATACAAATTACGTGCCAAAAAGTACTTCTACCGCCAAACTAAATATTTTGTTACTGTTTATACTATTTTCTTAAGTACACAGTACTAATGGCTCAGTGTTTATCCTATAACAAAAAGTCGTACGTGAGTATTAAAGTTATTATGGTCGTGTCGCAGTGAATCGTTTTCCTCTTAGAATTTCAAATCAAGCTGTAATTCATACAATGGAGATTAGTCACAGAAAAAAGACTTTGGCCTATATTATTGTAAGTATGAACATAAAATGTTACTACTACTACTGTACTACTATTTCTAAGGCCTACTGCTACTACTACTACTGATAATAATAGTAATAGTTGTATTATTATATTATTATAATTAATTACAAATGTCTTTCATGTTAAAGAAATAAATTCCATTCTCCATTTTCAAATAACTGTTGAAAGAATGAAGAAATATCACTTTATATATAATATATAATTATATATATATATTATATATATATATATACACAACCTTACAAAGGTTCCGCGCGATGATTTCTCTTTTCGTGAAGGTCAAGCTTGTCGCCCCTCCTCTCTCTCTCTCTCTCATATATATATATATATATATATATATATAATCTTTTCCTTTCAACCTTTCAAATGTTCTGTGCGATGATTCCTCATTTCATGAACTTCAAGCTTGTCCCCTCCTCTCGAGTTGACCTGGTGAAGTAGTGAGTTGGTTTCTTGTACTCTCCACCTCATATAGCCCTGGCTCATCGGGGATTGTTCTGAGCCAGGCGTCTAATCTTCTTTTGAAGATGTCCACCGCAACACCATTCGTGTCCCTTAGGTCTTTGGGTAGCTGATTAAACAATTTTGGTCCTCTCGCAACAAAACTATTTTCTTTCAGGGTTAAGGATGTTCCGTGTCTAGCTTTTAATTTTGGAACACGACACAGTCTTCCTTTTCTACCTTCCACTGTTGTTTGGGGAGTTAGAGGGTTCAGAGTAAGATTAGGGACTAGTTTCTCCATTATTTTCCAAGTGTAAATAATGGTGTATCTCTCTCTTCTTCTTCTTTCCAGTGAATATAGGTTTAATTCGCGTAACCTTTTCCAGTAATTTAGTTCTTTGCACCCATTGATCTTGGTTGTGAAGCTTCTCTGAATCCCTTCTAGCTGTGTAATGTCTTCTTTTTTATATGGGCATGTTAGGACCGAGCAGTATTCCAATTTGGATATGATTCGTGTTTTCAGTAGAGGAATCATTATGTTCCTATCTCTTCGTTTAAAGGTTCTCAGTATCTACCCCGTTATTCTCTTTGCTCTGTTTACTGCTATCTTATTTTGTGCTTCAAATTTCGCATCATCAGTCATTACAACCCCTAAATCTTTTGCTTTCGAATTTCTCTGAATTTCCTGTCCATTTGGGGTATAATATTCCATAGATTTTAGGCCCTCTCTTTTTCCGTACCGTAACAGTTGAAATTTCTCAGTGTTAAACTTCATATTGTTGTCTTCTGTCCACTTGTTGATTCTGTTCATGTTGGTTTGTAGAGATCCTATATCTTCTGAGTTTCTTATTTTTCTACTGATCTTTGTGTCATTGGCAAAGAATGTTACTGTGCTGTCTCTGGTAATGTCTTCATCTATGTCAGTTAGCATGATTATGAAGAGTAGTGAAGTTGATTACTGTTCCTTGTGGTACTGAACTGAGGACCTCTGATTCTGGTGAAGATATTCCTTGTACTGTAACGACTTGCCGCCGCTCATTAAGGAAATTATGTTGGTTATCATTTAATTTTATCTAAAAACTCAGTAATATACAGTGTATATACACAGTATATTATTCTTAATATAATGTACTGTATATTCACAGTTTTTAAAGTAATTCAACCAATGTCTCCTTTATTTAAAGGAGGGAATTTGTGGCTATATTTTTTATATTAAAAGTTATTCGTGTAGACCTAACTGTTTTCCGTTTATTGGATGACCTTCGGACACGATTGACAGGCAACATATTGAACAGATTTGGGGCGGTGTTGGGGAGGGGGAGAGGGAGAATTAATCTGTTGTTATAGCAACGAGACTGGGAATGTACATGGCATTTTCATCGCTCGTCGGATTTGGTACATCTTTTTTAAAAGAATTTACATATGAAACGCGTGTGATTTATTCTTAAAGAAGTCCAAATTATGTAAACAGTATTTTTATCCAAAAGCGAATGTAATTTCATAGATTTACTGAAAGTCGTAACAAATATAACTATACAAATTAAAGAGACAAATTACAAAAACTTAAAATAGATTTTATTTTTAGTAGCATTAAACTATATGATCCTCTATAACAATGATGCCGCGAGCTGCTCGTATCTTGAATGGTTGTATGGGGTGAGCGTTGCTTTAAAAGACAATAAAATTTTAACTTTCTCTTAATATGACTGATATTTGTAAGGAAATAACTTGTACTATAATACAATTAATACATTATTATTATTATTATTATTATTATAGTAGCAGTAGGAGCAGCAGTAATAGTAGCAGTACTCAGCGTGCTGTACTGGACTGGTTGAATAGAAAAGACATACAGTAGGAAGGACAAAAAAAAATTAAATAAAAACGTAACTGTACAGATAAGAAGAAAGGTAGTTAATACCATTAGATTGACGTTTTTTAACTTCTATATTTTAAAATGTGTATTTCACGCACACAGCGTATTCTGTTTTCTGCATATACCTTGTGATACACACACACACACACACACGGAACATGGTGTCATGTCGCAGTGAGATGAGATGCCATTTTCGCTTCTCAGACCTTTCTGAGAAATGAGAAGCCGCATGCATGGTTCATTGAAAATTTTTGATAATGTGAATACTGAACTCGGAGATGAATTGTTTAACATAATAAAAAATGAGTTTAATTATAAATTAACTGCATCGTTTGTTCGTGTATCTGTGAAGGACATTTGACCGTGTTAATTATTTTCAGATGAGAAAATTGCCTCTAAACAGAAATTGTGTGAACGAATTACATGGAATGCTTTCTTAAAAGAATGTTATAAAATAGTGCTGTTCATCCCATTTTTTTTTTTAAGTAAACTCTGTAGTGGCTCAATTCTAACAGAAATATCAACTTTGATGCGATGGAAAACTGAAATATTTGTAATACTGTATACTAACACATACACAGTGCATATTACGTACTTCTGTCAACTTCTGTCAGCAGTTCTGCTTTAACCGTCTGAGAAGAAAGTCAGATATATGGCTACATCTTGGGAGAACCTACAGTTTAACGTGGAATCTGAAACACGACCCCACTCATCTATGACCCCACCAAGGAAGAACTTTAATCGCTGAAATCTGAAATCACGAAAGTCTTAGGCAAAACTTGAACCCGGTACACCCTTATATATATATATATATATATATATATATTAGGGTGTTTCATAAATTAAAAGTTTGGAAAAATTTTAATCCACATGGATCCCCTTGTTCCATTTGCTGAGGAGACTGATAAACCGAAGTATTAATTCAATAGTTTAAAGTTTACGGGTCCCCAGTTTGATGCTCTGGCAGATCATAAAGGGAAAAAATTAAACAAAAATCTGTCAATGAATTTTTATTCAACAAACGAGTACCATTTCACTACACATTTTCACAAAGATACAAAAAACATAACTACTTCTTGCGAATCATTTGTCCATGAAATCCTTCTTGGTTTTATTCGGGTATTTCGCCCTATGCTGCATCACAGTTTTGAGCAAATACTGCGGTACGAAATATTCAGCCGATCGTAGGTAGTCGTCACATGCTGTGAGATCAGATTCCTGCGTCGCTTCTTGGTATTTCCCTTGGAGGAGGATGGAAAAACTTCCACGGTTGGGTCAACGACATCTGAGTCAGTCTCTGACGAAGTTGAAATCACTAAAACCCCCGTATCTTCTGCAGCTCCTTGTTCCTTCCTGGCCTTCTCCTGTTGTTCCTTAATCTTGTCCAGCCTCTTCCTTTTCCTAATCTCCTTATAGTGAAGCCTCATGTCAACAGGGCCCATGCTGCAGGAATTTGGATCTTCACGCTGCATGTCGAGAAAGTGGATGTCCTCCTGATTCTTCATCATTTCCTTAGCCTGTGAATGAGCAATGTCCATGATCTCCTTCGCTATTGCCTCCTTGAACATCGCCTCCTTCACTCGGAAGGACTCTGCTTTATGTGACTTGTGCTTCACAAGCCGGTCGTATTCCTTGAGAAGGGATTCCATCTTCCTCAAGGCCGAATCTCGACGCATCATGGGGATTCTCGCTCTCTCCCAAAATATGAGACAGGCATCCAGGCACAGGTTCAGGCATTTAGTACGTCCAAATTTTTGCTCCTTTTGTGGTAAAAGTACTTTTTGAGTACTTGCAACTGAGTTGGAAGGCCACTTGATGTGATGTTCGCATCCGTCTGGCCAATAAGAAACACTTCTGTTTTCGCTCTGGTAGACACCTGGAAAGAAAACAAACTAAATAATTCCACAGAAATAATTTCACATCGTAATTAATTTCATTAATTAAATAAAGAAAAGCAGTAACTGGGACTCGAACCAGTGTCATAGCCGTTTGGCGGCATCGCTCAAGTCGGCGTACACAGCACGCTATCCACTACACCATCTAGGGAGTGGATAGCGTGCTGTGTACGCCGACTTGAGCGATGCCGCCAAACGGCTATGACACTGGTTCGAGTCCCAGTTACTGCTTTTCTTTATTTATAAAACTGATACGTGTACACTACGTTCTCTTTGACAATTCATTAATTAAATAAATTTCAATACCGCAGTAAAATTACATTAATTAGTATCATAAATAATTACCAGCTTAGTTGTCCAATATGCAACAGACTAATTAATTTCATGTAATATTAATAAAATATCACTACCACAGTAAAATGACAGAAATTAAATAATAATAAATTTCAATACCACAGTAAAATGAGATAATTAGTAGCATATATAATTACCTCCATAGTTGTCCAATAGGCTATACAACACGAACCGCTCAAGTGACGAAGAAAACCGTCTTCACTGCAGGCAGGCGAGAAATGAACTGACAAAAAGGTCGTCAAAGTTGGGGACCTCTAAATGCAGCGCGATCTGGTTCAAACTTGCACAAACGTGTTTTCTTGTTCTTTAGAATACGGAGAAACGTGTGGATTAAACTCCAAGCTCATTTTTATTTTACCCTATAGGTATGAAACACCCTAATATATATATATATATATATTATATATCTATATATAAGCAAACAACCACAAGGAAAAGGAAACACAAAGTCCGAGCGCTTTCGTGATATATTCACATTATCAAGGAAGAACAGAAAATTTTCTGTTCTTCCTTGATAATGTGAATATATCACGAAAGCGCTCGGACTTTGTGTTTCCTTTTCCTTGTGGTTGTTTGCTTATTAATAAGGTCACGTGTTATTTTGTGATTCTAGTGCATATATATATATATATATATATATATATATATATATGCTAAGCTATTAACGGTATACATAAATATATATAACAACAATAGCAATAATAATAATAATGAATAGAGTTCTTACGTCATCACTATTGTACTAGAAAAGAAACACACTCACGTAGGCGAGATAATAATAATCTTTACAATGAAGATAAATAAATTATTATAAATGAGCCGAATTAAGAAATGGGCGATTTATTGTTCGCATTTGAAATTTTCACAATAGATAAACGTATCGTCAACTCCTATGCAGAGAGAAACGAACTTACGACGTCTGATCTACGAAGTTATTGATAGTTACATTAAGTTACGTTAAGTTACAATACGTTAGGTTTACGCTACATTAGGTTAGGTTAGGTTGTTAGTTTTTTAGTGTCGATGTTATGTCCCGTCAACCAAATGGGTATATAGGTCCGAGAGAGAGAGAGAGAGAGAGAGAGAGAGAGAGAGATCATGAAGCTCCTCAAGCCAAATAACAAGAGCCCATAATTTTGTATGACTTCAGGAAGGGAAAACTTAAATTTATGTGGCACTCCCACCATGCAGTCTTACCTCTCTTAAAAGTGCCCCTAAAAATTAAAAAAACATCCGAAATTTTGTAGCTTCTATTTCGTGATGGTATAAGGTTCTTATCTTGGTATGATGCACTTCATTTGGAATGGATTCCGATTCCGTTCACATTCCATTTCGCATTCCATTTGCGTTCCCATTTCCATCAACGGAATCTTTACATCACAGTAATTTATTATCTATTTTGAGGGAAGGAGAAATTTCATATACAGTATCATACGAAATTGCTTTTTTAACAAGAAATAAACTACAGTTATACCGAGTTATTTCACGGTGCCCGTGATCATACATTTTACCAAAGTACTCCTCGAAATTGTTTCGAAATTTGTTCCGTAGACCTCCATGACAAAAATGGAACGTGGAAGTCCTTTAAAAAACGAAAGTCAGAAATACGTTTACGCCGCCAACAGCGTAATTCCGAGAAGAGAGCGTATGTAATTACGTAATTCTCCTGGGGAATCCCTCCCATAGAAATATCAAAACAATGCCAAGGCGCCGTAACATTTTTTTTAATTATCAAATATTACGAACCTCTCATTATGACTGGTAGTTAAGTAAATATTAACATGTTAAGATAGGTAAATAATTATTAGAGAATAGAAAATTAAAACTGATGGTTGTTTTATATATATATATATATATATATATATTATATATATATATATATATAGTTGGTAATAAAATAATAATGAAAAAGTGAAAAACGATTTTAAGGTCTTTCGTGCATCAGGAAATCAGGGAATGAGGTGTATTGTAATTTTGCCTTCTATGATTTTACCTACAACTATCAAAGTATTTCCAAAGGAATATTCCCATCAAAGCTAAACTATAACATTGTATAACATTCCTTTTTAATTGGGCTGATCCTGCATCAACATCTAATTACAGGCCGGTGTGCTCATTATTATCTGTGTTCAACAAAGTTTTTGAAAAAATTGTAAAAAGTAGAATGCGGCGATATTTAGAATCCTATAATTTATTATCTTCAAATCAATATGGCTTCCGTAATAATAAAACAACGGAAATGACTATTTTAAATCTTATGGAAAATGCAAATATAGCTAAAGAGAACAAAGAAATAATGATATTAGTATTTATGGATTTGAGTAGGACGTTTGATGTAATAGACCAATATTCTACTTACATTATATTGTTACGGCTTTGGAGGAGCAATTAGTGATTGGTTTGGAAATTATTTGTCCAATAGATATCATTTTGCATCAGTAAATAAGGTCTGCTCAAATCAGATGCTTGCCATACATGGTTTACCACGCTCAGTCTCCGGTTCACTATTATTTTTACTATATATAAATGACCGTCCACGCTCATCTGATATACTTAACTTCATAATATTTGCGGATGATACAACCGTGTCTTTTTCTTGCGCAAATGTTAATTCACCTAAAAATATATTTAATTCAGAATTTATCAATGTAATGAAATAGTTGACCACCAATAAACTCTTCTTAAACACCACTAAAACAAATTTTATGATATTTACTAATATACGAACTAAATGTTGATGAAATGGCTGTAAAGGAGTGTACTATAACGAATTTTCTTGATGTAATGCTACAGTAGATAAGAATTTGCAATGGAGTGATCATGTAAATTATATATCGAAAAAGATTTCAATGAGCGTTGCTATAATGCTTAAACTTAGAAATATAGTTCGTAAATAGCTTTTATTAACTCTGTATTATGCTCTTGTTCTTCCTTATATAACGTACTGCACCCTTGTTTGGGGAAACTCCGCCACGGTAACAATGCTTCAAACAATATCTTTGTCATCCAAAAATGAGCAATAAGGGTATTATCTGATATTGATTTCCATGATCATTCTAGTGCATTATTTAAAGAGCTAAAACAACTAAAGATGAAAGATGTAATGAAACTGACTCTTTATCATACTCTTGTTCTTCCTTATATAACATACTGCACCCTTGTTTGGGGAAACTCCGCTAACAACGCATTAAATGGTATCTTTGTCATCCAAAAACGAGTAATAAGGTTATTATCTGATGCTGATTTCCTTGATCACTATAGTGCATTATTTAAAGAGCTAAACCTACTAAAGCTCAACGATATAACCAAACTGGCACATTTTATTTTTATTTACGAGTGTAAGAACAAAATCATTAATTTGCAATGGGTAAATAGATATTTTGTAACTCATCAAGAAATCCACTCGTATCAGACCAGAAATAGATCAGGGCCTTGTTATACCTCAATTTAGATTGTCTTCATCTCAAAAACTACCCATTTTCATTGGATTGAATGACTTGGATGCCGATATAAAAAATATTGTGAATGTAAATTTCTTTAATACCAAGTTGAAATCCCGATTAATAATGGCATACTAACAAAAATCTAGGATTAATGTCCACTAATATTGTTTAATATTGTCCATTAATATTGTTTAATATTGCAATACATGTTTTAACTATTAATAATACTTATTTACTTATTTATTTATTTATATTATTATTAATTTATAACAACTAGCTGCTTATTTTTAATAAGAGCCCAGTAAAGCCTAAAGCTTAAGGGCCAAATTAAATAAAATAAATAATCGAGCTTCACAATTATTCATGTCATTGTAAATTGAAAAGATGTATTTATTTTATTATTATTAATAAAGGTTATTCTATCTATTCTATTAACGTAAGGGGATTGTTCGCATATGCCTGGTGTTTAATGTAGCCCCCACATGAAGTAATTGGGTGATAATGAAATCAGGTGAGCGTAGAGACCATAATCCCTTAGAAATTATGTTATCACCGGAAAGGAACTTCAGCTCTACCATTGTCTAACGAGAAGTGTGGCTTGTTGCACCGTCTTGATGGAACCAGCCATTTTGTGGATTTCATCCTCTGATAGGCAGCCCAAGAACTCGTGTATCTCTGAATTATAATTCTTTTATTTTGTCTTCTATTTGCATTTCTTTTGATTAATTGGTAAAATGAACAACCTGTATAATCTGTTTAATACTCGTATCTGTTAATTTCAGATAGGAATTTTCGTGTTTTTTTTCGTACTGATCTTGTTGATAGTCATACTATCAGACAACTCGTCAAAGGAAAAAGACGTCTTCGATCTTCCTGATCACTTGGACGCTTCTTCGTGCCCGAAGGACCTCTCCCCCCTTCCTGTTATCCTAATATCTTTAGATGGATTTAGTGCTAAGTACCTCGAAAGAGGAGTTACACCAACGCTGAAGAAGATGATTGAAAAAGGATCGTCTACTCCTTTCATGACTTCTGCTTTCCCTTCTAGCACTTTCCCGAATCATTATACGATTGTGACGGTATGTTGGTAGCGTAAATCACTGTATACTGTCTATATTCTAACGAAATAGTATTGGATTTCAGATGTAAAAATAGTTTACTTCCTCTGATTGGTCAGCCTTTGGAAGGAATGAAACATGGTCCCTGATTGGACAACTCATAACTAGTAGAGGGAATTGACAGTATCCAGCATAGCTTAGTCTAAATACACACGTTAGTGGGAGATGTACAAGTCTTGCCTCAGCAGGCGACTGAGACGAGTAAATCTCAGGACCGCCCTGAAAAAGGGGAGCATCTAGGGCCCCCTCAAAATACAAATTATCGTGTAATACAAACTACTGAAAGGAGAAGGGAGAACGTGGAATCCGAATCACGACCCCCCGACGGGTGGTCAGAAATTACAAAGTCCTTGCCCTGACTCGATCTCACGATGGTAAGCCGCGTGCCGTCTGCTTTCGCTGGGACTCGAACCCGGGAGCGGTGAATTCGTAGTCAGCTATGCTAACCACTACATCACCGAGGCGAATATATACAGTACTCGTGTGTATATAAAATGTACTTGATCTCAATCAACGGTAGTGAACTTCTTTAGCTATTTACTATTTCTTATTAAAAAAATTCTCGGTAATTTCTTAATTAAATAAAATATTTCGGAAAATAATAATAATTAGGGAAGAAAAAAATTTTGTATTGAAAAGTATTTCTTCGTGTTGCATCTTAGACAATGAGGCATATTTTTTAAGTTCGGTCTAATATGGTTTTTGTACTAATATATTTTACAAAGGGAATGTTTTTGTTCGTTTGATGGGGCTGTTTAATTTTCTTCGCAACATCAGTGTTGGAACACCGCTTCCCGTCGGTCAGAAGAAGCTAAGCGACACTGGCTGGGTCCGTCCTCTAAGCTCAAATAATGTAGAGACCCGTGGTTCAGATCTTAGCAAAGTTGTAAGTTCCCAGTCTGTCACGTGACTTTTGCTGGTACAGTACCATGGAGGTTAAACAACCACAAAACTACTACAGGGTGTGTGTATAAAGTAACGCGGGTAAAGAGACAAAATCCGATTTGAACTGGTTTAAACTAGTTTGCACTCGTTTTTTAACTCGTAAAATCATTTTCAACGCTTCTTATAAACCTTACTATGGAATATACAGTTGTTATAAAGTACATGTAATAAATATTACTCGTCCATGTGTCACTCTCGTTAATATAATTTACATCGGATTTGGCTCTTCACTCGCGTTACTTTATACACACACCAGGTACTTGAGTCATATTATTATAATAGGGTCTAGGTTTTGCATATGAGGCCCTCCTAAAAAGGAGTGGCTAACCAACAAGAGTAAAAAAACTCCGGAAAACGAAGTTAAAGTTGTACCAATTTGAAAGTGCCAAAATTTTTTAACTTTTGAAAATATTTCAACAAAATAGGAGGACCTCAAATTAAGAGTGATTTGTGAGTTTTTTAAGATTCTAAGTGACTCTGCCTTGGATAATTCGATGTTTGTTTAGTGAAGTATTTTCCCGTTCGCTGTCAAACGAATATATTCTCATAATAGCTTTAAAATAACAATGTGACAAAGAACATCGGTTAGTAATTTGAATGATGTGTTGTTAGAGTTATTAATTAATTAATTTATATAATTTTAATAATTATTCTTACCTATTTCATTTAAGTTAAAGTTAGCAGATGAAAAACAAGGTGTATTATTTTTAAACGAAAAGGGCATGACACTGCGTTTAGCAGTGGCGTGACTTCACGTAGATTTAAATAAATGTTGCAGAGGAATGTATCATAAAACTGCAGCGTGATCATCAAATGTAATAATGCATTTAAGGGTATAAAGTGTAATAATATTATTTATTTATTTATTTCAGGGATTATATCCTGAATCGCATGGAATCATCAGCAACTCGTTTTATGACCAGCAATACAAGGCAAATTTTTCTTACAAAACTTCTGAGTCCCAAAAAGGGCGTTGGTGGGGTGGAGAGCCTATTTGGATCACACTAATGAAAAATGTAAGCAACATCAATTGGTATTAGTCCATAAATTTCATAATAATTTCATGGTAAGCTTTTCACAGAAACGGACAACTCGCTTCAAGTTGTATTTCCAGATTACTTGAAAATTTCTTGAATGAACGTTTATATGCAGTTGTAAATTTAATTAGAAATAATGTAATATGACTTAATTCAAAGAATCAGTCAGTAAATAAATAAATCGTTAACAATTTTAATGTTTCGAAAATAAAAAATGTATTTTGTGAATAGATTCAAAATAATCGCTCTGTTTAAAAAGAAAATTTTGAAAAGAGAATTTGTTAAGAAACTGAGAACAACTGAAGCTCGAACCCTCGTCCACCTTACAAAGTGCAATTATTACACTAAAAACAATCATTTGCTTTATAAAGTTGCGGCTACAGATTATAGAAGAAGAATGGTCAAATACTACAGAAGGATGGTTTGAATGGTATTTTTTTTTTCAGAGTCCAGGATGGTTTGTTGATTCAAAGCAGTGGCTTCTGATACTCCTTCGTGGGTTCGAAACTTCAAACTCTACCGTTTTTTAATTTCTGGATAAATTGCGTTTACAACTTTTTCGTAAAATATTACTCATAAAAAGTGGTTCTTCTCCTTTCTCGCCCCCCCCCCACATCCCAATATAAAAAAGCCCTACTAATTACAGGGTTGGCAAAAACCCGGGTTTTTCACACAAAAAACAACCCAACTGGGTTTTTGCTAGGTTTTGGGGTTTGGTTTTTTGATGGGTTGAAATTTTTTTTAGAAAGGTTCGATAATTATGTAGTGCCTAATATATCTATTATTTTAGTAATTTATTTATCTAATCTACAATATATATTAAAAAGACATCTTTATTTCGCAGAAAGTTCAGATATGAGAGATAATAATGACATATTAGAATTTTCTCTATTTTAATTTGATCTTTCCTTTATTTCTTAACAGCAGATTTCAGCTTTATTTAGATCTAACTCAAATTTAAATTTTTAAGGTGCCAAAGAGTTATAGAGGTGGAAGATCTAAAGCTAGCGAATGGGACAAGGTGACCTTATTAAGTGATCAGCCTGCCAGAGTACTATGCAATTATTGCAAAGAAAGTATCACTCGAAAAATTGAGAGAGTGAAACATCTAGAGAAATGCAGTAAAAGAAAAGTGGAATGTTTTGAAAATGAGGCAAGAGGTATGCCGAGACTCAAATTTGGAGCATTGGTTGAAACTGATTCACTTCCTCCAACTTTGGCTTCTGGCAAAGATGATCCAAAGATTATAAGTGAAAATGTGCCTGAAATGAGTGACACCCGTGCAGGTTCTTCATCATCCACATTCTGTCATTCAACACCAATAAAGCATAAAAGGCAAAGATCAATTACACCATTTGTGGTAAGAACGACTGTGGACCAAAAGGAAGAATTAGATTTACAAGTTGCAAGGTTCTTTTTTTCAGCTAACATACCCTTCAACGTTTTAGAAAATAAAGAATTTATAAAATTAATCAAAGGTCTAAGATCAGGATGTGAACCACCAAACAGGAAAAGGTTGGCATCTGATCCGTTAATAAAAGTTAATGATGAAGTAATCCATGAAATGAAGAATGACCTTAATCTTGATGATTGTACCATTACCCTTATACAAGATGGCTGGAGTTCAGTAGGTAATTATCCTATTATTGCGCACAGTATTCGTAATGGAAAAAAAGCCATATCTGATTTCAGCAGTAGATGCTGGAAGTACAAAATAGACAGCAGAATAGTGTGCACAGTTAGCTAGAGAAGCAATAACAAAAACTAAGAAATATATGGTATAACTATTTTGTAGGTACATTTTATTTTAGTTATAAACTGAATGTAATTCTCCGCCTTGGTATACTCAAATGTTCAGTTCCTTATGAGTTAGACATTTTATTTTCAGGTATTTGCTATATGCACTGATAACGAAAACAAAATGATAAGAATGAGAGAAATTCTTAAGGAGGTCAACTACAGTCTTATTACTTATGACTGTTCAGCACACCATCTAAATTTGGTAGAAAAAGATGTCTCCCCAAAATCAGTTCTCAAGCATGTTGTAGAAATTAACAAATATTTCCGAAACCATCACCAACCTCATGTAAGCTAAAAACAAATCCAATAAATTAGCTACTGTCAGCTTTACTTTTATGCATTAGCACTGTCACCAGTGTGAATCCTAATTCACGACTCATTAATAAGTTGCATAGGCTATTTATTTATGCTGTCAAATCCAGCAATATTTGTAATAAAAATTTATATTTTAGGGTTGGTTAATGGAGAAAGGAGGTATGATGCCGCAACTACCAAATGAAACCAGATGGAATTCTCAGTTGGAATGCATAAAAACCTATAAATTGTCAAATTACTCTCTATATATAGAAATAAGAGGAGAGCATATTGAAGACATTGATCACAACATCGGAAAATTGATAGATAACTTATCTATACAGAGAGAGGCACTCAATTTACAGTCACAACTCTTACTTATTGGAAATGCTCTAGATAAGGTGTGTTTATATTATGCAGTTAAAATTACTTAACTTTAAATACCAATATTAATTTCAAGATATTTTATAGACTTATAGTGCACATTTTATTTATAGAATCCTGTACTAAAGCACTACTAATAAATAATTAAAATACACTTTATTTTAAATGTGTTGTAACTTGTAACACCAAAAAATAAATTCTAACAATGCATAATTCTAAATGTTTACGGATGTTTTCATTCAGCCATATATAACTTTATAGTTTATATTTTTTTTGTTACAGTTGCAGGCTGATAATACAACATTATCTGATGCTGTTGAAATTTGGCTCAATTTAATCCAAGATGAAAAATTAGCTCCATACAAAGAAGATATTATTAAGAGATTTAAAAAAGCTATGGAGCCATGTCATCTTTTGGCAAATATACCTGACCCAAAGTATGAAGGTAAATAGGATCTAAATGCTTAACTACTATCAAAATATAAAACAGTTTTAGGCGAATTTTTCTACAACAATTTGTCTAAAGATACAATTCATCTACAACAATTTATCTACAACAATTAGTCTACAGATACAATTTGTCTAGAGAAACTATTACTAATATTGGACCTAGTATGTTTCATGGACTGCTCTCGATTTTCCTACGAAATTGAAAACAAGGGCAGTCGATGACCCTGATTTTGTTTCTGCAATCGGTTTTCTTGAGAAACCTAACCTAACCTAACCTGACCTAATCGAGTTTCTTATACTATTGTTTTTTGCAAGATATCGCACTAATTCTTGTCATTTTTTGTGAATTTGTATGGCGTAAGCGCCACACCAGCTCGGACTTATTCAAAAAGATGGAGTGTATTGCGTCGTTTCAGTAAATAAATTTATTCAGTATCCAATAACATTTTTCTTTATCATTTCTCAAGAAAACCGATTGCAGAAACAAATTTTTCATTTTTTGAAAAAATTAATAATAATTAACATCAAATAGCTTTCATTTTTCCTCTCTAGACAAATTGTATCTGTAGACAAATTATTGTAGATAAATTGTATCTGTAGACTAATTGCTGTAGATAAATTGTTGTAGACAAATTGTTGTACAGGGTGTCCCGTAAGTCTGGACCCATAGGGAAAAATAATAAAATTACAAAATAGTCCAAAAATTTATTTATAATATTTTTTTTATTATTTTTATTATTATTTTTATTATTTTTTTATTATGATCTTACTCCGCTGGAGTTTTATTTGTGGGGCCACTTGAAAGCCAAAGTGTACGAGGTCAAACTTCAGAACATTTTCCACCTTAAAGCACGCATTGTGGAGGCGTGTCAAGAAATTTCTGCGACTGTGATTCAGAAAGTGCTGTCGCAGTGGAGATTGCGTCTTCAACTATGTGTGCGACACAACGGCGGACACTTTGAACAGATTATGTAATAAATTTTTGGACTATTTTGTAATTTTATTATTTTTCCCTATGGGTCCAGACTTACGGGACACCCTGTAGATGAATTGTATCTTTAGACAAATTGTTGTAGACAAATTCGCCGGACACCATATACTGTAAAACATAGGTAACTCAACTGTATGGGCAGAAGAGTTTTCTCTAATCTGAATCAAATCATCTGGCATTGCCATATTACTGTAGATAACAATTAGCATAAATTAGATACCATAACATAAATTATGTAATCTATATTATTAGCTTTATTTTTGTTTCCACACAGTTCTATTATTTTTCAGGACAAAAACTGAATAGAGTTCGAGAGGAAGAGGCTAAAGAATGGCTGATTGAAATAAATTCAGAATACATGGCAGGATATTATGCATTCCGCTTAAAAGATGCACTAATTTTTCCTCCTTATTTATCAAAGATAGTATAGTGAGCTCTACATCAGTTAGTAATTGGTGGAAAATTGTTGAAATGAAAGAAAAAAAGAGACCAGGTTACCATTAGGTTTTGCTAAATTTATGAGATCTATTCATAGTTGTCCGGCCAGTCCGGATCATTGGAAAGATTTTTTCAACGTTTGGCTTGGTATGAAGTAAAATGTGAAATAGGTTAGGGAAAGAAAAGGCAGAAATGTTGGTTTGAATCTACCGCCACCTAAGGTCGAAAGATGCTGAACATACTGATCAATAATCAATATTAGGTACCACTTAAATTACTTAAATTATAAAGCTGAAAAGAAACATGATTTATTTTTAGATATAGGTAGCCAATTAGAAGATAGATAAATGAGATAAAGTATTAGATATAAATTTCATAATGAAACATGTCAAATAAATAGTTTCTGGAAATTTTAGTTTATATTGGCCTTATTGGCCTTATCACATTAATTATAGTTTATAGTTGTTAATATATAAGACTGCATAACCATATTATAAAAAATGCCAAGTTAAAAATAAGTTTATGAGAAGTAAATTGATGTGGGTTTTTAGGTTGAGTTTTTGCTGGGTTTTTGATGGGTTTTTGGCAGGGCTGTGGAGTCGCTGATAAAATTTGCCGACTCCAACTCCGACTCCAAAAACTTTAACATTCCGACTCCGACTCCAAAAATCTGACTTGTATAATTACGACTCCGACTCCGACGGAATGTTAAGGCCAAATTGATTACGATTAGCTTTATTAGGCCAATGGAGATTCATAAACAAGGCATTTCGTCACCAACATATGACTCATCAGGTTACTTAGTGACTGTAACTATGCCTTAATGGCTTTTTTTCTCTTTATCCCAAACTACAAACTGATTGAAGCTTAAACAAAATAAGATTATTATTGGTTTAGCAAATTAATAAAATGTTTTTATTATTATAAACATCCGTAACAAAATGTACTAACCTAAACTGAATTTTTAAATTACCTTATTATTAATTATGTTAATTAATTAATTATAATCCTTATTAATTATAAGCAACTATATTTATATATTATTTATATTTATATATTTATATATTATATATTATTTATATATTATATTATATATTAAAACATTAGGTTAAATCTATTTTATTCATAAAATTGAGCTAGGCCTAGGCCTAGGCTGCTATGGTTATACTAGTTGAAGGATTTGCACGGACTCCGACTCCATCCAACTATGCACTTCCAACTCCGACTCCGACTCCGACTCCACTCAAAATTGACCGACTCCACGACTCCGACTCCGACTCCACAGCCCTGGTTTTTGGGTACCAACCCAGACTAATTATATTGTACGCGAATTATATTTTCTTTCAGAATTTATCAAGCGCATCTTTTTTTTGGCCCGGATCCGAAGCACCAATTCAAGGTCACCATCCAACACATTGGCTCAAATACGATAAAAAATTCCTTTGGACAAAAGAGTTAATAAGGTGAAGACAGACCTGTATCCATCTGGTCGACAAGACAAAAAAACATCGACACTCTAAAAAAACAACTTAACCTAACCTAATCTAAAGCGTAACCTAACCTGTGTTAACCTAATCTAACTTAATCTAACTCACAATAGTAACTTGTCGATTTTATGTCACGTCGATCAAGTGTTTAACCCAGAATAGTAAAGATATTAAATTATTTTATATACGCACAGTTCAAGCGATAACTGAAGAAAATTGCATTTTTAACTTTTCACGTAATATATTTCACCAAAGAAAAGCAAAAAGTATCTTTGGCAAATGATAATTAATTGTACGAGTATTTATTATGGTAAAGATTCTGTAGTCTAGTTACGATTAGAAGACACAAGTACAGTTTCGGAAAAAAGTTCTACAAACGCTTAAAAAAAGTACCAAAAATAACTACAAATCATTAATAACTAAGTTCTTTTTTATTTATTGTTGTAACGGTACTTTTTCATTATCTGACCCCATGAATTATTGAATGCCCGGTTAGGTCAACTGTACGCCCTTGACGATTAGTTAGGTGAAGTCGTGATATTTTCGTTAGTTTTTAACGAAAATATCACGACTTAACCTAACCAATCGTCAAGGGCGTACAATTGACCTAACCGGGCATTCAATAATTCATCGGGGCAGATAACGGAAAAGCATCGAAATATATAAAGAAAAACAGAATATTACCATTTAGTAATTTTTTTTTTATTTTTTAGAAATTATGTTTCTAGGCAAGTTTCATGTTTTCTGATGTAATTAAAACTGAAATTTTTATGTCCTGAAAAGGACTTGTGTCAGTTATATGAAAAGGAAATTAATCTTATTAATTTAATCTACAATTAGGTTTTAGAATGGTTAAATTTGCCTACGCCGAAGCGACCATCTTGGATTTCACTGTATTCTCACCAACCAGACATGGCTGGACATAAGTTTGGGCCTGATTCAGATGAGGTATACAATAACGACATAATGAAATTATAGCCAAGATTATTAAGATAATGTACTGAAGATAATTGCAAAAAAAAAATTGTTTATTAACTGCCTGTCATAATGACTATTATACACGGTTAATTTTGAAGTTCTTATTGAATTATACTGGAATTTGGATAAAAATAATAAATAACCAAGACAGCTATAACACTTTATTGTTATTTAATGACATCTCATTTTTAACTATAGTTTTATTGTATTAAAAAAAGGTTACAGATGAACTTCAAAAGTTGACGAGATGGTCAGACACCTTCTAGAAGGATTGCATGATCGCAAATTGCTTTCATGCGTCAATATCCTCGTTGTCGCTGACCATGGAATGGCGTCTTCAAGTTATGATAAAGTTATTCATCTGGAAGAGTTCATTCCAGAGGAACTTTCAGATAACATCGACTTCAGTCCGGGAGCTTTCGGGAGGATCACGTTAAAGAAACGGTACAAAAGTGAGTATTTTACGATTTAAAGGAAAAAGGATTTTTATTTGAAAGGTTACCATTCAGTATGTTGTAGTTAAACGCATAAATTTCCTCCGTACTAGCTAGGATAATATGACAGAGAGGACCTATACAGTTTAACGTGGAATTCGAACCACAGGTTGGTATATCATCTAAACGCAGGAGACGATCACCCAGCCAACTACTACTATACACACTATTAATGTCACTTAACTTACCGAGAAGCGGTATTGCGGCAATCTACGACGTGATTCATGGAATAAAAGGATACAATCAAATAATATAAACGTCACATATAATACGTGTTCTTCTACAATAGTTATGTCGAAATCAAGGCCTGGGAGAGGAATCACGAGCCCTGGTGCTACTTTTAACTCCGGGTCCCTTTACTCCCTATCACATCCTTCTCTATCTTCCAGCCCTGGTGCTTTGACACGTCAGGCACCCTCTTCTCCCGGGCCCTGATCGAAAAACATAAAAGAAAAAACCTGTCTCAGAATTAAGTGTACGATTGGTTATACTTCACATTTCAGACATGACTGAAAAACTCGAAGAATCTTTGTCTTGCAAAAAGAAAGAATTAAAGATGTTTCGAAGTGAAGAACTTCCGAAACATTTCCATTACGGCAACAACCAACGTATCGGCGATTACGTTTTGGTTTTGGAAGAAGGATTTTTCGTCAGCCTAAATTCAAATTTTTCCTTGAAAGGACTCCACGGTTACGACAGCCGCAAGCCTTCCATGCATGTTAGTAAATCAAACTGAATCTGTGTGTGTGTGTGTGTGTATAGACAAAGTGAGTATAAGTGAGGTCGAGTGCATCTTTGCAGATGTTCCGTACGTCGGTCTTTCTTCACATGGAGGTCAGGTTGGTGGCCCTGTGATAATTCACAGGCAGATGTAGGTTTCTTAAGTAACACTTTTGTTACTTCAGACTGTTAAAACAATCCTATAAAAGTCTAAAAAAATATATCTTGATTTGATTAAGTTACACTAGGTTAGATTAGCTGTAACCCTAGAAGGCCAGTGTGGGACCGTACAAATAGCGACTTGTGTCCGGTCTACATAACCCAATAATAAAAATTAGATTTATAGGTTGAATTAAACAATTTATTATTACTAAACACTAATAAAAATAAACTCGCATACAATAAAAGACAATTTCTAGAAAAACAAATGTACTTTTATTGTAATAGGCTTTTTAGGGCTTAATAGGCTTTCACTGGCTTTCTAGGGTTAATTACTGGAATTTTATAATTTTATCCCAACAAACCATCGTGGCCTATTACAATAAAAGTAAATTTGTTTTTCTAGAAATTGTCTTTCATTGTACGCGAGTTAATTTTTATTATTGTTTAGTAACAATAAAGTGTGTAATTCAACCTATAAATGTAGTTTTTGTTATTGGATTACGTAAACCCAACACTATTGCCATGTGTTAAAGAAAATTTTCGTGGTTACCAGTTCTGTTTATGTGGCTATTGTAGTAAATAAACAAATTTTTACATAAATATATTTAACTTTCTTAGTTTTTTACGGTGTATATATATATATATATATATATATATATATATATATATATATATATTATATACAGGGTGGGCCGTAAGTTTCCATACATAGGAAAAATAAACATTTTTTTATGGACAACCATTTTTATTTATATAATATGCTCTACATGGTTGCCATTGTTTTGAAAACACATTTCAATACGTGTTCCCCACTGTTGATGAACACGCATTAGCACAGTTGACGTTATGCTTGTAATGGCGTTGGTGATACGTTCCTTTAGATGATTTATGTCTCGTATCTTTTCCTGATACACCATGGCCTTCAAGTGCCCCCAAAGATAGAAATCAAGGGGGGTGAGATCTGGGGATCTGGGAGGCCACTCCACAGGACCACGCCGACCAATCCAAGCATCCGGAAACTGCTGCTGCTGATCCAAATACCGACGCACGTGAAGACCATAATGAGGTGGAGCTCCATCTTGCTGGAAGTAAACTGGGAAGTTACCTTCCTCGTTTAGCAGGGATGGGAAAATCTCTTCTTGCAACATGTTAAGATACCTTTCGGCATTAAGATTTCCACTGACAAAAAAAATTGGTCCAATAATTCTGTCACCCCATATCCCGGCCCACACCATCACTTTACCGGCACCTTGCATCTTCGTCGGACTCAGCCAGTTAGGGTTAGCATTACTCCAATAACGTATGTTTTGCCGATTAACCTCTCCATTGACGTAAAAATTTGCTTCATCAGTAAACAAGATCTTAGTTGAAAAGTTTGCATCCTCGTTCACTTTGGTTAATGCCCATTCACAGAATTCCATCCGTCTATCCGGGTCGTCTTCACTCAAATGCTGTGCCATATGCAATTTGTATGGATGCCATTTGTTTGCTTTCAAAATGCGCCTGATACTCGATCTGCTGACATCACTTTCTGCAGACAACCGTCGTGTACTTTTTCTGGGACTCCGTGTAAGCGCTGTAAGTATCGTAGCTGCTGTGTCTTCATCGGTGGCTGTACGTCTTGGACCACTTCGCGGTTGATCTGCAACATTTCCAGTTTTCTGAAACTTGTTAATAAGTTTGGCCACAGTGTCGTGTGTGATGTTCGTTCCATGTTGTCTGTTAAAGTTCATTGCAACCATGCGACTGCTTCCCGACCCAGCCATCAGTATGATTTCAATTCGTTGCTCTTTTGTCAAACGCATATTCTTAGGGTATCTGAAACATAAAACAAACGTTTAATTTTTCCTATGTATGGAAACTTACGGCCCACCCTGTATATATATATATATATATATATATATATATATATATATATATATATATATATACAGCGTGTCCCAAAGAAATGTGTATACCCACTTTGTTCGATAATACCAGCTATGAGGATAATAAATATATTACTGTTTATATGTTTTTTAATAAAGAATTTTCTCCTGAATCTAAATATGTAATTATTTTTATTAAAAATTGAAGAACCAAAAAGTTACAGATGTTTAAATTAGAATTATTATTTTCGAGACTTCATGTGCGATATTTTCTAATATTTTTTTTTATGGCCTGGCCTGCCTTTTAACCGACTGTTTTGAGATACTTATGTTTAGTGCCTAGCTTAGCCTAGCCATTTCGTTGAGTTCTAATTAGGCAAGACTACAGTTTTGCTCTAACCTTATCTAACATCTTATAACTGCGACGTTTGTTCTTTTCTAACGACAATTTGAACATCTTAGATAAAGTGTCATTTAACCATGGAATTTGTAAATTTTTTGAATTAACTAATAATTACAACATTTATGCTTCAATATCAACACTAAACATAAGTATCTCAAAACAGTCGGTTAAAATATTAGAAAATATCGCACATGAAGTCTCGAAAATAATAATTATAATTTAAACATCTGTAACTTTTTTGTTTTTCAATTTTTAATAAAAATAATTACATATTTAGATTCAGGAGAAAATTCTTTATTAAAACACATATAAAAAGTAATATATTTATTATCCTCATAGCTGGTATTATCCAGTGGTGGGCACCGTTAACCAAAAAGTTAACTTCGTTAACCGCTAATCCGTTAACCAAAAAGTTAACTTCGTTAACCGTTAATCCGTTAATTCGTTAAACATGTAACGGAAGTTACCGATAAACCGTTAACGTTAACTTTTATTATAAAAAAAATGAAAAACACAATATATATATAACTTAATTTTCCCTCTTCTTCTCGTTCTCCATTTTGTCCATGAGATGCATGTTGCCCTTCATGAAAATTAGCATATCAAAGTTTTCATCAGACAGGGATGATCTCTTGGCCCTCAGGATGTCCTTGCCCATAGAGAACAAACGCTCCACTGCAGCACTGGAGGGGATGGCTGTGTTGAACTTGATGAACAAGTCCACCAACACTTGCTCACCCAAGAAGGCAGCTCCCATTGTAAGACATCAATTGACTTAATTTATGTCATCAAAGTGACATGAGAATTGAAATCTTACCTGATCAGTTTTATGGTTCTTGAAATGTATCAAGGAGACTACTAATAAGGTACTCACAGACATATTATAAATATACATGACTTACTTGACAACGATTATTTTTAAATATTCACTAGCACAAACATGTTGCGCAAGAGACAGACTGCAAATGAAACGAATGTAGTTATTTGTTGTAATTGTTACATACAGTATATATTATTGAAAGTGCCTTAAAATGCTCGTGATATTTCTTGAAAGAAGTGAAACATTCAACTCAAATGGCAAATCTTTCCGCCTGATTTTACAGTCGACCATGTTTTGCTCAAACCAATGCCATAAATAACTACCATATTTGGTAAGACACAAATTGTGGCGACGGAAACAAATATATCGCCTGATTTTGCACTGCGGAAATGGAAATTCGTTCATCACTATTAACAGTGGCGGATTAATTGCGCACCTGCTCAGCACTGAAAATAATAGAAACTTTTAAACGTTTATTTATGAATTTTTGGGGTTAACGGACTTGAGTTAACGGAAGTTAAGTGTAACGGAAGTTAATTAGTCCGATAATGATTTTCAAAGTTAACTTAAAAGTTAAATCGTTAACGAAAAAGTTAACTTCGTTAATTAACGATTAACGGATTAACGGTTTGTGCCCAGCTTTGGTATTATCGAACAAAGTGGGTATACATTTCTTTGGGACACGCTGTATATACTGTACACGAGGGTAATTCAATAAGTATCCGCACTTTTTATTTTCACAATTTTATTTTCACAATTTTATTTCCACATCTGATAGATTATAAACACATCACTTCTCAACATAATCTCCCTGTTTCTCAATACACTTAGTCCAGCGATCTACAAGCTTCCTAATGCCATCACAAAAGAATGTTTTTGGCTGTGTGCGTAGCCGGTCATGCACCGCCTCTTTCAGGTCATCATCGCCTTGGAATCGCTGACCTCTCAAAGCGTCTTTTAGTGGTCCAAACAGGTAAAAATCCGAAGGTGCCAGGTCTGGACTGTAGGCTGAATGGTCGAGAACTTCAAATTTAAGTTCGTGAAAGCATTTTCTAGTCTGTGCAGCGGTATGAGGGAGCGCATTGTCGTGTAACAGAATACAGTAACACCTTCCGACAATCTCCCTCTCCGTTTTGTGCGAATTGCTTGCTTTAACCCATTCCGAAGCATGTCAGAATACGATGCACTTGTTACTGTAGTTCCACGCTCTAGATAATGTTCAAGGATAGGGCCTCGTGTATCCCAAAACATTGTTAGCATAACTTTACCTGCTGACGGCTGCGCTTTGAACTTCCTTGCAACGGGAAGGTGTTATTCTGTTACACGACAATGCGTACCCTCATACCGCTGCACAGACTAGAAAATGCCTTCAAGAACTTAAATTTGAAGTTCTCGACCATCCAGCCTACAGTCCAGACCTGGCACCTTCGGATTTTTACCTGTTTGGACCACTAAAAGACGCTTTGAGAGGTCTGCGATTCCAAGGCGATGATGACCTGAAGGAGGCGGTGCATGACTGGCTACGCACAGTCGCACACAGCCAAAAACATTCTTTTGTGATGGCATTACTTGTAGATCGCTGGACTAAGTGTATTGAGAAACAGGGAGACTATGTTGAGAAGTGATGTTTTTATAATCTATCAGATGTGAAAATAAAAAGTGCGGATACTTATCGAATTACCCTCGTGTGTGTGTGTATATATATATATATATATATATATATATATATATATATATAAAACCTTGGTTAACTTTGTTTTTGCCCGAAATGTTCATTCTGACGAAGGTCAAGCTTGTCACTCCACCTTAAACCTACAGTTTAACGTGCAATCCGAACCACGACCCACCACGGGCGGTCAAATTACAAAGTCCTCGCCCGGACTCGATCTCACGCCCTCCCGATCAGCAGCCCAGAGTCTTAACTACTAGGTTACCAAGGGTACCCACTTCTCTACCAATTAATATATATATATATATATATATATATATTGTTGCTTTCTTGAAAACACTTTTAAATTTACCTTTTCAAGCGTATAATAAATTTTCCTAATTATATTTGTTTCTTCCCATTCTCTCTCTCTCTCTCTCTCTCTCTGTATTTAACTGTCACAAATTGTTTTTGGCTCAATCGTCGGATTAATGGAGTTTTTTAATGTTTTAATGAATTTTAATAAAAAAACTCTACGTTTGAGATGGCATAATATGCATAAACAAATTAAAGTTTGGGATTTAACCGTTAAAATTGTTTGATATATATATATATATGGTGTCCAAAAAGTCCTGTCCCATAATGTACACGATATTGGCCTTTGGAACAGGACTTCTGGGACACCATATAATCATATATATATATATATATATATACACCTCGTTAACCTCGTTTCGGTTCCGTGTGTTGGACTCTCTTCACACAAAGGTCAAGCTGGTGGCCCCGCCTCTATGTCTGGCTTGGTGAAGGAGCGAGTTGCTATATATATATATACACTTCTTTTTTGTTATCTTCTTTCATTCCCTGACGAGGTGTACTGCTAAATACACAAAATGCCTTAGAATAGATTTTTTTTCGTTTTTCGCTGTGGATTTGCATCATTTATTTTTTTCATATGTTTAATTGTGAAATTGTCCTCATAAACTACATAATAATCTTTTGTAGTATTTGAGCAAGTATATGATGATTATTAAAAGGTTGAATGACGTCGGTAATGAGAGTAAACAAATGCGTAAAGGTTGGAAAAAATTTATCATGAAAGGAAACTTTGTTTGATGGCACCATATGCAGTATTTTCCTTTTGTGGCTTTTTAGCTCGCTATACAAATGTTTTTTCTTTGGTTAGTGCCAATATAGTGCCAGAATTTCGTGCATTACTCTTTTCTGAAGATTATGGGTGAGACCCGTTTCCCCATCCCACTATTTTGTATTTTTCTTTCATCGGGGCGAATTTTTTCATTTGGGGTTTATTTCCTTCAGGGGTTTCTGGAGGCGTGGGCAGATGGCTGAAACTGAAAAGCGTTTATGTCCTTTTACTGACTTTTGCATAAAAGGTATCTCCCCTTTTTATTCTCGTTCGAAAGGGGACTAAAGCGGGGTTTTCAATGCATATTTTGAGACTCTTTTCTCTTTTAATACTTTTTTGTGGGAGGGGGGAGGGGGGCAAGTTATGAAACATTTAACAATGTGTTAAATAAAAATATAAAATTGGGAAATTTTAACTTATATTAATAATTAACCTCTAAAACTAAAACTAAGTTATATAGGTGATGACATAAGTATACTGTGTGTATATATTACTAAATGGGTGTAACAATACAAATTCACTATGACGTCATACAGAATAAACGTTAAAATTTTTATAGAAAGTGTGTGTATGCCACGACTCCTCAACCCCCCAAAAATATAAAAACCTAAAACTTATAATGAAAAGGTCTATTATGGTAGAGAAGCGTTTTGATTGGTCGAACGAATAAGGGATATGATGATGATGATGATGACCATGGTGACGTCACATGATGACGTCATAATAGGAATTATTATTACTTCCACTTGAGTAAATTGACGAAAAGAAGAGAAAAGATAAGGAAGCAATTTTTTTTGTTTATCTTTAAAAAAAATAATTGCTCGTGTATACAGGGCCTACATATACTTTATTTAGCATACTCGTAAGAGTATGAGGTTTATTTGAATTAGAAACTGATCAGTTCAATTTTCGATTTCATTTTTTTAAAAACAAAATGTCAGTTTAGATTTCGCTTTCAGTTTTTTTGCTTTCAGTTTATGAATTATATCGACATTTTCTTAATTACAGTAAACTCAAATATTTAATATTCATATCTTTGAGTTATATATTCCTTATGAAGCCTTTTATTATTGATTTGATTTCATTTGATGGGGTTTCATAAAAACAAAGGTTTATCGCCAAAAAATCAATGCTTCTTGTTGAAACACAATATTATCAAGAATGCCATCATCAAGAATCTGTGGTTCGAGAAACTGCTGAAGCATATCAAGGTAGACGGTACCTGTTACAGTTGCTTCCGCAAAGAAGAATGGCCCATAAATTTTGGATTTGGTCATTCCAAGCCACACGTTAACTTTTGGAGAGTCTCTTTGCCATTCTATGACTTCAGACGGTCTTTCATTGGACCAGATAATGAAAAAATTATGAAAATAAAATTATGAAAATTTTTTAGAAATTTATACATTTTTAACACATATTAAACATGATAAACATAAATAAAAGTGTGTTTTTAAAAAATTTGTCCGATTTCATTGAAATAGATAGTTAATTCTGGGACACCCTGTACACGTATTTCTTCAGAGACAGTCTTACCTCTTACAGGATGAGACGAAGTGTATCTATAAACCAAATCCATTTCTATCACGTCTCAATACCCGAATGATTTTTTGGTTGACAACTTGTGTCTGACATTACTAGTAAATTTGAATTAAAAATATCTTAACTTCTTTAAAAAAAAACTCTTTAATTTATCAAACTTAACCAAAAATAGCGATTTCAGTTTTCATTTTAGTTTATTTCAGTTTCAATTTTTGCAGAACTTTTCGATTTCAGTTTTTTTTTTTCGATTTCATTTAAAAAAAAAAAAATTATCAGTTATATATATATATATATATATATATATATATATATATATGATGAATAAAACCACGAAGGGAAAAGAAACACAAAGGGGTGCTCAAGCGCTTTCGTCTAATGACATCCTCAGGAACACTCTGAAGAGTGTTCCTGAGGATGTCATTAGACGAAAGCGCTTGAGCACCCCTTTGTGTTTCTTTTCCCTTCGTGGTTTTATTCATCATAAATATTTTTTTCACGTGTCACTTTCGTGAAATAATTTTTCATATATATATATATATATATATATAAAACTGCTGGGTTGACATTATTATCCGAGATGTTAAATGCTAACGCCGGTCCCTTCAGCACAAAATACGAAATAAACCTGAGACTAATGTTCCTTTTAACGTTTGAACCAAATTGCTCAAAACGAATAACTTAAAAGTGTCTTTCCAATCGAACAGGCGTTGTTCGTGGCTTATGGACCAGCGTTCAAGGAGAACTTTAAAGTGAAACCGTTCCAGAATAAAGAACTTTATAACCTTATGTGTCGTCTGCTCGATATTACACCCTCTCCTAATAATGGAACTAAGGAGCTTTTAGATATAATGCTCAGAGACCCACCTTCGTATTCGGAAGTAGAGCAGGTATTTGATTATTAGTACTGAATTATTTTTTATTATTAGTACATACTGAATTGGGTGCCCGGTAGCTCAGTGGTTACAGTGGCGGAATCTAAGCAGTGTGTCGTTGATTCGCTCCCGGCCGCTGGTATCGGGTAGAGTTGAGGTGGCCGTTTACTCTCTTTATATTCTGGCTCATGCGACCCTTGGGGCATACTCACCCTTACGTAAATGGGAAATGAACTTCTTGGATGTTACCATTTTATATATAATTATATATATATATATAAAATTACCCCTCCAGGATTCGAACCCACCACCTCTTAAGCAGAAGATGAGGGCACTAGCCACTACTCCACGATAGGATTGCAAATAATGTCGTTGTGGGAACTTGTAGTGTAGTGTAATGGGTTCGAATACTGGTAGAGTGATTTTGCATTCTGCAAAATCGTGCACGTTCATGCATGATATTCCATAAATATATACACTATGTATAGCCTATACTAAAGTATAGGCTAATAAAATATGTTTGTGCGAGGTCAATTATAGTTTATTACTGTTTTGCGTGCAGTGCATCTCCACATAAAATCTACATATTGAAAATAGTTACAACTCAAGTATGCTTTTAATTGGTAGAGCGAGAGGCCTCCGACGCTTGGGATAGAGGATGAGTCAAAATGGACATTAAATTATGAAGAGTCTGATTGTAGCAAAAACAACAAAACGATCGAGGTAAGATCTGAGAAGGGAATCGATAGAATTTGAAGGTTAGTTATGTATTGTACTAGTTACCAGTGGCGACTCGTGGTATAAATGTATTGGGGTGCGATTTCATAAAATTTATAATTTTTAGAATTCTAGTACATAAACAATCACATGGTGCTTCCGTACGGTACTTATATGTCAAAAGAAGCCATAAATTTGTATTAAAAAAATATTTTAATAAAATATAAAAATAATTGTTGAAAAATTTGACTATAATAAATTTGACTATAATAAATTTGACTATAATAATGTACCACTGTACGACAACACGGACTCACAATAGGCTAGTGCGAATCCAACTGCCGCTCACAAGAGTACTGTACTTGTATTAACATATGCGGCTATGCCAGACGTACAATTCTAGTTAATTACAAATAAGTAATAATTTTAATAAAATACATATAAATGGCTTATATCATTATTACTGAAGTAACTATTAGTAAAAATAAAGTTATTATAAAAAAAATTCGCGATTGTACTTATATTTTCATTACAACAGTAAAATATAATTTATATTTACTTGAGCGAAAAATCTATCGCTCCATTTGGCTGCAATATTATTTTGTATTCAAACAGCGGTACGCTGTTTGAAGCTATGCTATAAGTTTAGAATATTATGTACTATATGAAGGCTTACTCAAAATGCCTCATGAATCATGATATGCCACATGAATTTTTAAAATATATTTCAAGAATATTTATTTTAATATCTTAAAATTAATATATTTTTTATCTGTTAAATTAATATTTATCGTTTCAAGCAAGGGGGAGCGACCGCTCCATCGCTCCTATACGCCAGTCGCCACTGCTAGTTACGCATAGTCAAGTGGGAAATAACGTTTGATTCGCGATTTGGTTTTTCTACACTCGCGAGTTGTATAACAAATGTTGGTTTTACACTATGAATAGAAATCACTCAGCCAAATCAGCTGTTTGCTATAACCATGCAAGCACAACAGAGTGATTTATCTTTATTTACTACACGAGTATAGCTAATCCCACAAATACATGGCGGTTTAAAAACTATTGTAATCTTGACTTGGCTATCATCGTATTTCATCGTCCTTCAACTTATGACAAAATTCATGCAGAAATAAAGTAAGACAACTGAATCAATTTTTTAATAAGTTAGATGAAACTTTCATATCAAATTTAATATTTTATACGGTTATTAAACCATAAACGGTTTATACGGTTTCGATGTTATTGTTGTCAGGACTATAGCTTACCTCTTAATCTTTACGATCGTAATTAGTGAATGTTCTTTCTCCTTTCCATGGAGGGTAATCCAACAATTATCTAGATTATTGTTTACGTACGTTATGCCACAAGCCTTAGCCCAGTGAATTTTTAATCTATGCACCAAATGATGTGAAAATAAAAAGTTAAAATTACCAAGAACGTCAGTTTAAATTTTAATATGGACCTCTGAAAACTGTAAAACTGCTTAGTCTTTGGATTTTGTGTATAATCAGTTTGTCACCAATTTGATTTAGGGTGACCAGATTTGAAACTCAAAAATGTTGGACGTATATAGAGAAGAGATAAGAAAAATTATAACAAAAAGTTGTGATTATATTCTCATTTATTTTTTATGTCTGTTATACACTATAATGTTAAGTAATGTTAAAATATAAGACCCAAGACTTATATCACCAAAATGTAAACATATTTTATAACTGAAGTAAATAGTAAAAAGGAAATAATAGCAATACATCATGCAATAATATATTATGTATTAACTATGTACTACATTTTATAATATACCAATTGGAAGAGGTGATCAGATGTCTAGCTTCAGAGGTCCCTATAATAATATGCCGTCCGGACTTTTAAAAACCTGGCTTTTGTATGTAGTATACTTGTGACTGTTATGAGTTTTACTTTCCGTTTTGACAGTGATGTCATCACTCGGATCAACAAAGCTAGTGACAGAATGAGCCGATCCCTTTCGCGCTAGCGCTTTTTTTAATCTCTATTCTCTATTTATCGATAGTGACAACTCTTCAATTACGTTAAGACCCAGGAAAACTCGTTCGGGCTAATGTTCCTAAAATGAGGGAATGGCTGAAGCGCGACTGAAGAATAGAGATTAAAAGAAGTCGCTAGCCGCGAAAGGGATCGGCTCATTCTGTCACTAGCTTTGTTGAGCCGAGTGATGACATCACTGTCAAAACGGAAAGTGAAACTCATAACAGTCACAAGTATACTACATACAAAAGCCAGGTTTTTAAAAGTCCGGACGGCATATTATTATAGGGACCTCTGAAGCTAGACATCTGCTCACCTTTTCCAATTGGTATATTATAAAATGTACATAGTTAATACATAATATATTATTACATGATGTATTGCTATTATTTCCTTTTTACAGACATTTAACACCCATATTATTTCAGTATATAGAAATTGTGGGTACTTTTCCGTTATCTGCTCCCTTTACGATTGGTTAGGTTAAGTGGTAATATTTTCGTTAGTTTTAACGAAAATATCACGACTTAACCTAACCAATCATCAAGGGGGTAAATAATGGAAAAATACCAAACTGAGTTCTTTATGTATTTAGCTAAAATTAAAAATTAGTTTCACGACACTCAAAATAAACAAAATATTAAAAATTTGCTTCTATAATCATTTCTATAGTTATCGGTCAAGTTGCTGAATATGAGTGACGAGCAAATGTCTAAAGTGGAAAAGGAAGCGTCTCCTTGGGGAATACCGCAGCATAAGTTTAAGGACAGCATAAAGTTACTTTTCCATCCTGATCACATAACGGGTAACCACTAATTTTGAAATTCATAACAGGAGTGTTTAAAAGTTTATATTCTAAAACATTATTTTATGTAAAAAAACAAATTAAAATATAAATTATAAACATAAATAAATATCATTGTGTAAGTTTCTTTTCAAAATAAGGTTATTCCGCCGCACTGAAATTGCCACTGTGGACCAGCTTCACTTTAAGAAGAATGTTACCTGAAAATTCGGACATTCACTGGGTCAGTGACGTTCGACTGGGAAAAAATCTCTCTTCTTCATGTTCCGGACACGAGAACATCTCTCAATCTGATTTAACGCTGTTGCCACTTTTCCAACCAGGTTTATTAATCTGACACTTTAATTTGTGATCAATTAATACATTTGTACTTTACGCTAAATATTGTATTTGCTTTATTGTGTTTTTTGTACAATAGATTAATAATTATGTTATTCTACTTAATCTAACTTACAATTTTGCAGAATTCTCTAAGAATGAAACTACAAAGACGTTATCATCTTTGATATCAAATGCTGCATTATTTTCAAAGCAGTTAGAGAGACACTGGAGCAAACTGATGTTGACATTAATTCCCAAATGGTTGAAAGATTCTAAAAGTTCTCTAAATGTAATTGTAGGACCAATATTTGATCATAATTCGGATGGGCGAATAGATGACAAAGTTTCAATGTAAGTTTGCTTCTCGTTATCTGATTATTTATTTTGATCAGATGTAACAATATGTCGTCAAATAATTTTTCTTTAAAAAGAACTGAAAGTAAAAAACTAAATAGAATTTTTTTTTCTGACGCTATGTTAAGTGATAGTACGAGATTGGTTAACAATTTTCCACATCATCAACTTTCGCTCATCAGTTGTCATGAACGTGACTTTCGACTTTGCCAAAAAACATGAGCCGCAGAATTACATATTTATCAATATTTTTTTAAAGACCTAAATGTTAAACATTGCATTACGGTTTATGAAAGCCTATTTTACATACAGAGTTTAGTTTCATTTTCTCTTTCTAAAAAAGAAATTAATATTAAAAAGCCACGTAATATATTTAGTTTACATACACAATTGCCCGTGTCCGTAGCGACGTGATAACACTGAGGTTGATGGGGTTTGAATCTAGCCCTCCTTACTGATTATATACACACACAGTTTTAAGGACTAACTAGGCATCTGAGTAATCCCATTATTTGTTAAAAACTTACGGTTTAGCCTTGACGTTCAATGCACCTCCAATTCACGTTCTGTTATCTTGAATCAAACAAAAACACAGAATGTAAGAATCACGTTTTAATTAACAACTACTCTCGTTACTTTCAGTTCGTAATGGTAGAATTAAAACAAAAGGTTTATTCCTTCTTAAATTTACATTTTATTTCACTTATGCCCACTTTTCTTAATTAAAACTTTTAAATAAATAACACTTATAGTTTCGTGTCATAAAAGCTAGTTTCAAACTGTATTTTCCCCAGAGATGACGAGACCTCAATACCGACTGATTACTTTGCTATTGTAACCAAATGTTTGTCAGATTCAGAAGAAGAGAATTTTAAAGATTGTCCCGAAGACCATCTGGATTCGTTGGCTTTCATTTATCCACAAAAATTGACTGTCGGCAACGATTGCTTTGTGAGTATAAAATTTAATTGATTTTGGCGAAACTATTGATTTTAAACTTTATAAATATGTTTAAAAAATTAACTATATCATTTATTGCAATTTTATTTTATGTGTATATATATATATATATGTATGTATGTGTGTATATATGTATGTATGTGTGTATATATGTATGTATGTGTGTATATATATATGTATGTTATAATGTTTCAGACCAACAAAGACCCTAGGATCCACTCATGGCTGGTCTACCTAACTGTGTTCGTGTATTGTGTATGTCCTCCGTGGTGGCGGAGGGGACCTACAATTTTACGTGGGTTCCGAACCACAAGAACATAAGAAATTTATGTAAAAACTGCCGGTAAATTGGCAACGACCAATTTTTACGAAACTAAATAATTATCAATTTAAAACTAATTAATTATCGATTTAAAATTAAAGATAGAATCTCTGATCCAGAGGATCAAGTCATAATAGACTACTATCCACAAATATGTTACACTCTATATCTATTTATAAAGGACATGCAAATATATCGGATCCAAAGAATCCAGTCAATTTCATTACGGTATCCATCAAGTCACGGTCCATATCGACAGCGGACCAAGTCAAAATTTACAATCATATACATTACAATATATACACTTACGAGAAAGAGTAGGTGTGGCTGTAAAGACTGTACAGTAATGTAGAAATGTGTGTGCACCCATTTTGGGTCTCCCATTTAAAGGTGTTTGTGGGGCAAGTGAAGATCATGAGTTTTTCAATACCTCACAGTATTATGGGGGGCACCGCTCGGCAGAGGAATCTCTTTAAATGGGGTGTGTAAAGACAGAGAGTATCCCCTAACCCAAGACGCTGCCTCCCTATATCCCACAACACTTGTGTTGAGCTGTGGGATCTATCCCCAGAAAGCCTTAATTTTACTACCTTAAACTATACCCTTTCTATCAACATATGCGTCTAATCGATTTTTAAACATGTTTATAGACGTGCTACTAATTACTTCTATATATGTATGTGTATATATATATATGTGCACTAGAATCACAAAATAACACGTGACCTTATTAATAAGCAAACAACCACAAGGAAAAGGAAACACAAAGTGAATATATCACGAAAGCGCTCGGACTTTGTGTTTCCTTTTCCTTGTGGTTGTTTGCTTATATATATGTATGTATGTATATATATATATATATATATATATGATGTTTCTACCTTTTATATGCAATGAATAATATATGTAAGGAATGACTAGCTATTATATATGTAAGATTGTACTTGTATGTTAGGTTAAGTGGCTATGAATTGTGAATGATCTGCAATAAAGATGTTTTGTTCTGTTTTTTGTTTGTTATATAGACTACTACTACACACACACACACACACACACACACACACAACACACATATATATATATATATATATATATATATATATACAGGGCGTCCCAAAAAAATGTATACACACTTTAACAGCTGATAGCTCAATTGATGTTTCTTTCATTCCAAGTTAAATCCATTAGAATTAATAATGGCAGTCAGACTAAGCTTTGAACAAAGGAAATTCATTCTAAAATGCTACTGGAAGTGTGAAAACGCAGTTGAAGTGCAAAGACAGTTTAGGAGGGAGTTTCAAACAGATCCACCAACGCGACTTACCATCACTCGAATTAGAGATAAGTTTGAAGCCGATGGAACTGTTCAGAATGTCCACAAGAAGTGTTCCGGAAGACCACGGACATCGACAAGCCCCACAAAGCAAGAAAGAGTACTGGAAACGTATCACCAAAGTCCAAGAAAATCTGTGCGGCAAGCGAGTCGTGAGGTAGGAATTTCAGAATCGTCTGTCCAACGCATTTTGAAGCGCTGTCAATGGAAAAGTTACATTCCAAGATTAGTCCATGCTATTAATGAAGATGATGATCCGGACCGAAGAGTGGAGTATTGCGAGTGGTACTTGGCACGATGTGGATGTGGATTGGACGAAGGGGTTTCGTAGAATACCCTCCGCGTTCACCAGACCTCACACCACTAGACTTTTTTTTATGGGGATACTTAAAAGACAAAGTCTACGCTATAAAACCTGCAACAGTCGCTGAATTGAGAGCAGCCATTGAACGAGAATGCACACAAATACCAAACGAAATGTTTCGTGATGTTTGCGATTCCATTGCTTCGCGTTATCAGCAGTGCCTGGACCAGAACGGACGTCGGTTTGAAAACAGGCGTTGACAAAACAATTAAATAATGTCTGTAGATTCTATTACATTTTGAAAATGAAATGTATTTTAATAAACACTGCCTTTATAATTATTTAAAGTGTGTATACATTTTTTTGGGACGCCCTGTATGTATATATATATATATATATATATATATATATAAAATACGTTGATATATATAATACAGTAGGGCTTTTATTATATACGGTATCATGCATACAGGTAGGTTAACAGCTTCAGTTAGTCACACATAAATGGTATACAAAAAAAATCCACCGTTATCAGATCGCCTTGCATAAAGTGGACCACCCTGAAATATAAACATTTATTAGATAGAAAAGTTCGATCATAAGTGGATCTATTTAATTCATGTTAGCCTCCTATATTAGTTTCGTCATTTTCATTTTAAAATGTGACCAGCATCTAGCTGCATAAAGTAGAACTGGTATAAAAGCGACTCGCATAAAGTCGATTGTTAAATTCGACTTTGTCCTCTTCTAAATGTTATTTTCAATATATTTCAGAAGAACGCAGATGAATACGCCCTTTTATTCAGTGCCAACATTCAGGACGTTGAACGCTTAACTGGATTAAAATTTTTCTCTCAATTACCACGTAGGAGAAGACTAGAACTCGTCACGGAAGCATATTATAAATTGTGGTAAAATAATCTTTATACCCAATATACCTTTTATAACTCCTTCCTAGAAGTGAACGGATATAGTGAAGCTTAAAATCTGCGAAAATGTGATAACCAAAGAAAATGTGACAAACTAACTAGTGCGTCTCCTTTAATTAAAGATAGGGCATGTAACAAAAGATTACTAAGCCTAGCACCTTGTAACATGGCGGATTTTGGGATCACCTGAAGATATAACTATATCAATATAACCTTGTAATATGGCGGATTTTATATATTAATTATATATTAATTATAATATTATATATTAATTATAATTATATATTAAATATAATATAAATATTATAATTATAATATTTATATTATAATTATAATAACTATATCAATATAGTATATCAATATAACTATATCAATATAACCTTGTAACATGGCGGATTTTGGGATCACCTGAAGATCCGTCACCCCAGCCTTTTTTAGTTAGCTCTATAAGGCTAACTAACGAAAATATCACGACTTAACCTAACCAATCGTTAGGTCAACTATACGCCCTTGATGATTGGTTAGGTTAGGTCGTGATATTTTCGTTAGTTAGCCTTATGAAGCTAACTAAAAAAGGCTGGGGTGACGGATCTTCAGGTGATCCGGATTCTGAGCCATCTGAGAAATTTATGATGTTTGTAGAAATATTTTTATACAAATTAGGTAAACCGAAAAAGCATCATAAAGCCCATAAACACGGCCATGTGTTGTTATTTGTTGCCGCTCTTCATTGAATCTTGTCCCGCTTAAAATCGATTAGAGACGTTTACACATTAATCGGCAACAATCATCAGGGTTTAAAAATGTATCGAATGTATTAATCGCTACTCAACAAGAAGATTTTAAAAATTTTCAAACCCCAATTGTTGCCGACTAATATGTAAACGGTTATAATCCGTTTGAAGTGGGGCACGATCCAGCTGTGGAAAACGGCAACAAATGGCCATTTGATATGGGCTTAACTTTCAACACTTTCAGTTTTCATTAATAACAAATTTTCTGAAAATATTAACAATCCTACCAATATAAGTTTAATTAAATAATACCTATTTAGTAAGAGCAAATTTGAGTTAAGGTACTTTTTTGAGTCAGTTCTTTAAATGCAAATAAATTAAGACATTTAAACTTTTAATGTGATAATTTTCTATTTATATTATAATAATTTCATATTTATATTATAATAACTATATTAATATAACAATTAATATTTAATTAATGATATCTAGAAGCGGAAGGCCGATGGTTGCCCCAAAGTATATGAAGACTAAGTGAGCACTCCTTGTATGATACTGCACACAGCTATTCTGAGTTCATAGTTTGTCTCTATTTTTTTAAGTTTGAGTTCTAAATTTGAGTGAAGTCCCAACTACAGAAACAAAAACTTTTTTCGTGTTAGGGAATAAGGCCAAGGCTACACGAGCGACCTTGTCGCTGCGTCAAAGTTGCGAGGTGTCGCAGCGACACAATCACAGTGGCTTGTTGCAAACTACATTGGCTGCAACAAGTCGCTGCGATTTCTTCGTTTTTAGTGCCACGTAGCAGTGACGCTGTGACAAAGTCGCTCGTGTAGCCTTCGCCTAAGAATTTCTCTTTTGGTTTTTGGAGTGATGCTGAAAACACTCGGGGCTCAGTTTTTAAATGAAGTAGTTTTTGCCGTTTTTAGTCTCGTATTGTTTAACTATCAGTTATTTTGAGTTTCTGGGTACCCAACTGGTACGTAAGAAGATTAATTAGTTTCACTAATTTTAATTTGTAAGCTTTGCTGATCTGATTTATATGAACCTACTAATTTTCTGACTTAGTTTAGGTTACGCCTACCCTGCACCAATGCGTTGTTGCTTGAGGCGAATGATTTTGAGTTCGTAACTCTAAATTTAAATTAACTGGTATCGTTTGATTTAGCTTTGATAATAATACAATTTCGTTAAAAAAGCCTATGTGTGTGTCTCAAAATAATTTTAGTTAGCAGTCATAATGTAATTCCTGTAATTAATGTAAATTACTTTACATTAATGAGGGTTTTGTTTTGTTTTTTAGTGATATAAAATAATGAAAAAAATTAAAGAGGAGGTAAACAGAATAAATTAAAGGACATACATTTACTTTTATATTTATTTTCATTTCTTCTCTATGACTTGCATTTTGAGGAAGGAGTCGATTAAGGATTGAGAGATTAATTTTATGCGTACAAATATGTCCCCAGTAATAAACAGGTTACCGAATACAGTCATATAATATCGGGGTTGACATTAAAACTCTCTCTGCCAAAAGAAGTGTTTTAATACGCATTTTTAAAGCCTAATTGTTATTGATCACTTAATTAGAAATGTTTATAAATATTGTGTTTTGAAATGTTGGAGGTTAAACTCATTTTTATTTTGTATTTATTAGATCGGATTATACTCGTATATAAGTCCATAAAGCTTAAACAGTTAATATATAATTTCACTTCATTCGAGGTGAGGTAATCAGAGGGGTTAGATGCATAATGTTTTTATCCTAACCTCTGCATAAATTTTGGTTGTGAGGACAGTCGTCTCGCAATTCATTTTCTTTGTGTCTGTGCACTTTTACAGACCTGTATATGGAAGCACGCGATTAATAATGGAATACTAATAAAAATCTAGGATTAAATGTATAGGGTGGCCACAAAGTCCCTTTGCATGGAAAACAAGGTCAACGTACAGATACAGTATGCTGTAATTTCACTGCAAATGGACTTTGTGGCCACTCTGTAATAGTGTACATTACTTGCTATTGTTCATCTCTCGTGTCTAATATTGATTTCTTTAATAGTATTGGTATCATACCTTCATTAATGACTTTGTATTTGTTTTATAATAATAATATATATATATATATATATATATATATATATATATATGAAAATTATTTCACTAATAATTAACAATTCTTATTCATGATTTCTATATTAATAATAATAACTATCTGTTTTATTTTTAATTAAGAGCCCAGTAAAGCCTAAAGCTTAAGGGCCAGATTAAATAAAACATAGTCCAATTTCACAATTACACTTGTCAACAAAGTTTTTGTCAGAGATATTTTTACTTGCACTATATGTAATTTTTTACGTTGATTACGGATTTGAGTCAGAATAGGAAGGGGGCGGGGTCTGCCCCTTGCTCCTCCTCTGCTTATAAGTTGCTGCACGTCACTGTTGACTTGATTTCGCTCAATGAACATTTTAGGTGAGTTCAATATGCATTTTCTACTTTGATATTATTATTACGTCTATAAATTAGTCCAGATTTCATTTTCGATTCACTTAATATTGGTGGGTGAGAGACAAATTTTGAGGTCATTTTTTTAACTCGGCGTTATAAACCTATAAGATCCACCCATTTTTGTTCATGTAACAAAAGAAAAGTTCTTTTTTGTCATCCAGTGTTACGTATGTTAAAACAAAAATTGTAAAATTATATTTATTTTATCAATAAAGGTTGTTCAACTTCAACAATAATTGTTCGAGTGATGTAAATTTTTATAAATGATTGTTTTATATACTCGTATATAATTAAATGTTATAAGTTATCATATAATGTGAATAACTTTAATCCTTCTTATGTATCCAAATTTATCTTTAAACTAGAAATCGTCATTGCGGGTGAACCGACAGAATTTGAGAATTAAATTTTTGCATTATAGTAAAGCAAATATCTATTAAATACTTTCACGAAGATAGAGAAAGTCTTTAGTTTAATTAAGGAGAACAAATTTCGATGAGTTCATCAGAACTCCATTAAGTTTCATAAATTGGGTCCAACTGTTAGCGGTTTTTGGTGTACAATATTTAGCATGTGCGATAGTCTTAAAAATTTAATGATGAATACCACTTTGTGCCTAGGAACTTAAATTCAAAGGAACAGCAAATACGGTAGAATAGGGATATAAAGAAAAGCTATTAGGGAAACAAGATACAGAGATGCAAAACAAAACACTCGCAACAACACTTCAACACGTATATACAGAGTCATGTAAGAAGTAAATAGACAGCCCAGATTTTGCTGTAACAATTTGGCGTAAAAGATTCAACAATTCTGATCGTGTTGCTGGTTTTTTGGGCTTTTTACGTAAAGTCTTGTCTAGTATTGCCCACACGTGTTCTATGAGGTTCATGTCAGTGGACTGACTCGGCCAAGGAAGTCGTTTGATACCATTTCGCTCCTCCCATTCTTTCGTCTTTTTTGCGGTGTGGCATGGGGCTCCATCTTCCATGAACAGGCAGCTGTCTTTTTCAATTTGACCACTTGAGAATATTGGCATAAGTCCTTCTTCAAGGATAAAAATGTAGGAAACGAATATTAGTCATAATAATGGCAAAAAAATTGGATGCATACATTTTACCATAAAATTAAGGGTGTCTATTTACTTCTTGCATGCCTCTGTACATTTAAAAAGAAATGTTGAACGTTTAATTAAGAAGTGCTGAAAGATAAACTAAAGCCAAATTTCCGATGAATTGGAAGAAGAAAAAATGCATTAGTAATAGAAATTGGCTAATATTTAGTTCAGCGGCCACCTCGGTTTTTGTAAAGTCTAAGTCACGCCTATTTCGATGGCGTCATCCAATACATAAAAATAATTGACATTCTTCCTACATATAACGTACGTCATAAGAACTTAAAGTTTATTGGACATTCGTAAAGGAAAGACGTTCAGATATAATAGGATTAATATAAAATAAAATAAAATTATTATTATATTCACAGTTTAAACGATTGATAAAAAATGCAATGACTTGTACAAAAAGTGAAACAAAGTGCAATCTCTATAAAGAACATGAAAGATTTGAGGTTGGGTGATGAAGGAAGAAGCGTTCATTTAAACTATCCCTATCGAAAGACAGGCTTGATAAGTCCCATTTCAATTATACTAAAGTTTAATTACTCATGCATTCGTTTATAATATGCCTTTTTCTGAATGTTCATTTTGACTTGAGGTGTCATCAAGAGAGACTATTGACTGGTATAAGTTTTGCCGGGACGTTTGCCTTTGGGCTTGTTTAATAGTAACGGGTAAAATATTTAGCGAAGTATATGTGGCGTTCTAGGTACCGGAAGGAGGATTTGTTTGAAGAATTCGTGAAGGAGGCGTGATATTCCATCCACCATAGAAGGTAGGTTTACGTAAGGTTAGTAGAGCGAGGTGAATTTTATGCCCCAGTTATGGGTACTTATGCCCAGTAGGCGTACTTTAGGTTATGTTATGTTATGTTAGTAGAACGGGTGAATCGGTAAATATGTAGTTTTGCAGCCACCAGATTTTTTACGAAGTCGAAAGCTACGCCCATGACCCCTGATCGGTTGAAAGTTAATGACGGCATCATGGGTTCTCGGCCACTCATGGCCAATCATATTGAGAACATTTCAGCTTTTTGCCAATCAAGATCCATGATATATATATATATATATATATATATACAGGGTATAACAAAAGTCCGTTCTTATAGGAAAATAAGATATAACAGAACTGATCGTAGAACAGTGAATCACCACAATTATCGTTACTGGAGCGACGAAAATCCGCATTGGGTTGAAGATGCACATTCGCAGGCTGATCCCAGGATTACGATGTGGGCAGGAATTCATAGAGGAACTATCACAGGACCATACTTTTTTAATGAAACCATGAACGGTGATTCTAACTTGAACAACATTCTGGAGGGAATTTTGCAGAAGTACATTGACGAAATGTCTTTGGATGCTAGACGAAAGTTCCAGTTTCAGCAAGATGATGCACCTCCTCATTTCGTTCATTCAGCGAGACTGGTTAGATGAGAATCTTCGTGGGAGATGGATAGGACGCCGAGCTTGTGTGGAATAGCCGCCCCGAAGCTCTGATTTGACCCCGCTTGATTTCTTTTTGTGGAGCCACTTAAAGTTTGTTGTTTATGAGTGAAGACCTCGAACGATCCAGCAGTTTAAAGAAAAAATTACAGATCAGTGTAACAGAATTAGTGCGGAAACACTTCAAAACGTAACCGACAGCTTACAAAGACGAGTAGAAATGTGTGAACGGCTACATGGAATGCAATTTGAGCATGTACTGGATTAATTGGTAAGTTGATTGTATTGTTTGTAATGTATAGTTAAAACTATTTCTCGTTCAGTTCTGTTATACAATATCTCCTTTGAGAACGGACTTTTGTTACACCCTATATATATATATATATATATATATACACACACATTTAACTGCAATGACCACGCAGTATATTAATGTAGAGAAACGACGTAAGTATAGAGGAATGTTCTGCACACGAGGAAGAGAAATAACGAACAAATGAAAAATGAGGTCCCCGCCCGGGAATCGAACCCAGGATCTTCCGATTGCCGGTCCGATATGCTAACCACTACACCACAGGGCACAATAGTCAGAAGTCGTAATTCTCCTACATAGGGTAGAAACCAATGCCTTGAGAGGGCACCCTCGCAAATCGTGAATATGTACATTTAACTGCAATGACCACGCAGTATATTAATGTATAGAAACGACGTAAGTATAGAGGAATGTTCTGCACACGAGGAAGAGAAATAACGAACAAATGAAAAATGAGGTCCCAGCCCGGGAATCGAACCCAGGATCTTCCGATTGCCGGTCCGATATGCTAACCACTACATATCGGACCGGCAATCGGAAGATCCTGGGTTCGATTCCCGGGCGGGGACCTCATTTTTCATTTGTTCGTTATTTCTCTTCCTCGTGTGCAGAACATTCCTCTATACTTACGTCGTTTCTATACATATATATATACAGTGGTGGGCACGCGCAACAATTTTTGTAGCGCCGCAACCGCAACCGCAACTCTGCTGAAATAGTTGCGCCGCACGCGCAAGCGCAACCCTTTTCAAAAAGTTGCGCCGCAAGCGCAAGCGCAACCAAAAATGTTGCGCCACAAGTTGCGCCGCAACTTTTTGCGGCGCAACTGCCCACCTTTGCATTTAACGTATATCTGCAGTGGTGGGCACGCGCAACGATTTTTGTAGCGCCGCAACCGCAACTCTGCTGAAATAGTTGCGCCGCACGCGCAAGCGCAACCCTTTTCAAAAAGTTGCGCCGCAAGCGCAAGCGCAACCAAAAATGTTGCGCCGCAAGTTGCGCCGCAACTTTTTGCGGCGCAACTGCCCACCTTTGTATATATATATATATATATATATTAGGGCGGAGTGAAAATGATAATTTACAGTGGCACACTGATATTTTATTGTAGTTTTTGCGAATATGATAATACAAATTGTGCCAGGTTTCTCTAACCGCCCCATTTTTGCACGAATACAATTTAACAAACACAGAAAATAGAGTTCCCATCTAGTATACATCCGTCAACATTACATCATATGAATAACCCCCATTACTGTCATTATGAAACCGCAATTATAAATTTTTATAACTTTAATACGTATATTATTTTGCGTCATTCCCAGATTTAAAGATTCCTGCCAAGGTTGTACTGTATACTTGTACGCATCGTGTCTTCTGACTGCCCAGGCACCACAGTTCGCCTGACAGCCAGCTGCAGTAGTTGTCCCCCATCTACAGAATCCAGAGGTAAGAAGCTAGTGAGCATGCTATGAGAAACGAGATGAAAAAATATTCCATTACACTTGTTATAATGTACATTTGACTGACGGGAGTAAACTGAGTAAATATTTGTTGTTTTTCCTTAAGCAATTAAAATTCACTGAAATTTATTTGAGATTTGTTCTTATTTTCAGTTAATAATTCAACTATAGAAAAGCAGAGATGGAATATGCATCCCACACACCAGTGTCTCCACAACTGAAACAACATCCTTCTTCACATCAAGCTAGCAACATCCTCTCTTGCAGCAACTCTACACCAACAGCTTTCCATGCAGCAGCATCTACGCTTTCGAGTTCCCCATCATGCTATTCAGCAAGGAAAAAATTTGTGAGCAGAAGGCATCTAAGTAACATTGTATGTTTGGAATTCCTGAGAGGTTGCCTCATAATCTTTTGCCAACTAATTTACGAGTGGCTCGGTACTTTCTCTATCTCAAAGAAAGGAAAAATGCAGCTAACGAGCCAATCATCAGACAAATAACTCACGAACTACTAAAACTTTGGCAGCAAGCATCAATCCCCACAGTTCAGGAAAAAGCTGTGTTTCAAAAGGTAGCAAGATTCATAGAAAGAACAGCAACGTTGAATGGATCAAAAACATCAGTGAAACTAAAAAATGAATATATGAATAGTCTCAGTAATTTGTTTGATATATGTACTTGTGAATGTAATTTAAAATCTCATACAGACATAGGATGCAGTGATGATTGTGAAGAAATTCACATAGATTGCGTATGTCGGAGAGATAAAAAAGTACCAAAAGAGGAATTACAATTTCTACTTGATCAGAGGAGTGATCGTAAAATGTATATAAGTAGTGTAGATAATGTGCATGCCACGCAAATTTCACAAAAAAGATACGAGAGGAAGCTCTCAGAACAAGTAAGTAAAGAAATGAAAACCATAAATCGTTCTACTGAAGTTCATCCTTTGAGTTTAGTTGAAAATTCTTCAGATGAAGACTGACAATGAGATGATGGAAACAGACTGTGGTTTTGAAAATGCTGGAAGCCAAATGAGAATGTCTTTGCGGCATGTTGATAGACGTTGTTGGTATGATGACCAAAGAAGATGACCATCCCTAATAGACAGAAGTAAAGTGAGGAGAAAAAGAGGAAGACTTCGAAAAACATTGAAAAGTGATAAAGTGAATCCTATTACTTCCATATACTTTGATGGTCGAAAGGATCAGACTTTAAGTAAAGTGAAAGTCAATGATAGGTAGTACAAAAAAAAAAGACATCTTTATTGCGGATCATTCACAATCCATAGCCACTTAATCTAACATACAAATACAATCTTACGTATTATACACTGAAGTTAATACAAAAATAGGGCCAATATAGCCACTTAACCTAGCATACTGGCATACTGTTTGATTAATTATCTGGCAATTTTATGTATATTGTTATTACACGAGATATCATTAACTGAAAAAGATAATTTGTATACGTAGGAGAAAATAATTGTTGCTTAATGAAGAAATCAGAGAAATTATGAAAATAAAGGAGTTTAATAAAAATGCTGATAAATTATGGGAAGCCAAGTTCAGATATGATTTTGTGGAAACTATATTTTAAATTATTAATTATACAACAAACAAAACATCTTTGTTGCGGATCATTCACAAAAATAAGATCAACAGAGCCACTTAACCTAATATACAAGTACAAAAATAAGGCTAGCATAGCCATTTGACCCAACATACAATATGCATATATAATCTTTGCTACATTACAAAAATAAGGTATTGTAAACCAGCAGTTGTCTGAACCAAGACTGCCATATAGGTGAGAGGTACACAGTATCTGAAGACAGGACATTGTACAATAACACATTAGAGCTGTTTTGGACCCTAGTAATGAAATTATATATATTCTTCCGGATTAACATTTGGCTGGTAGGTAGGTTACGCGTAGTAAACATAAAACTGGCACTGCACCATTTTAGTTCCCTACATTAAATAAGAGTCCACTTTTTGTTATTACGTTTATTGACCAATATCCATAACGCTAAACAATGATGGAACTCTGAAACATACAAATAAAACAAACACATACATGGAAAATAAAGGCATCAACATGAAGACACTAATCAGTAATAATGCATATTCTCTCTCTCTCCCCGAGTCTTTGATATAGTATAGTGAAAAAAATGGGGACAAAGACTGTTATATATGTAGTAGTGTGGTACAGGGTATGGGTGTCGATGGCGAAGGGGGGTTGTTCATCTAGTATGTAGCGTGTTCGTCATATCGTAATCGCTCTGCCACGAAGGTGTCTTCCTATCGCGTCCGGAGCGTCTGACGGCAGGGGCATCGGTTGGAGAAGCGGGACACCTGGACACCTGGAGCAGCAGGTTGGGAGGAATCTCGTTGCTGGAAGCGCTCAATGGGTGCCAGGGACGGTGTTGGTGGGCACTGCTGAGGGTGCACAGCTGGTCTGGAGGGCAGGCCTCGTAGTGGGGTGTGCAGTGGAAGTGATGTGGGGCTGGTCGGTGAGGTTACGTTGCCAACCGGTTGGTGGGCGGTAGGGGATGATCGCTCGACTGCGAACGGGGAGCGTGGTTTCGGGGGTGAGGTTGCGCACTGCTCCAATTCGGGCGCAGGGCTGGAGAGGTGAAGGCGGGAGTCGTCCATGCGTGGTTTTGTGGGTGAGGTCGCGCACTGCCCCGATCCGGGCGCAGGGCTAGAGAGGTGAAGGTGGAAGTCGTCCCCGATGGTGAAGCGGCGTCTGTGCGGTTGGACGGGCACGTATTTCCTCAGAAATTTTCTATTTCGCAGTCATTCTGCCTGAACCGTCAACCTTCACCACGTATTGATCGAACTGTCGCACTTCTATTACCAGGCCAGTCTTGTCCCATTTCCTGGGGTTGGGGCCGATCTGGTTCTGGATTCTGACCCTGTCTCCGACCACGAGTGGGGGTAACCGTCTAGTGTGCTCGGACCAGTATTCAGTGGCTCTCATGTGCCTGTTCCGCAAGGCATCCTCCCTCGCCGCCAACGTCCCGAGCCAGGTATCGTGTGGTTTGTACCTGCCGGGCACGATCGGGATGAAATCTTTGATCGGACGGCCGAACACACATAGCGGGAGACAGCTTGGTATCTTTGTCAGGCGTGTTGCGGTACTGTAGCATGGCTCGCTGAAAAGCGTCTGTATCAAGCTCACCGTTCGGTCCTGTGTTGTCTGTGATCAGTCGTTTCGCTGTTTTCACGTCAACTTCGGCTCTGCAGTTTGAATGTGAAAAAGCTACCGAAGCCAGACGGTGGTGTACGCCCCAGTTCCCCAGGAAGTGACGAGTAGCCGTGGATGTGAACTCAGGGCCGCCGTCAGATGACAGTTCATCGCAGATGCCATAAATCACGAACACCCTACTCAGGCTGTTGATGAGGCCTCTGGCGCCATCCGTGGTCCTCTCCACAATCGGCCAGTTTGAGTACCTGTCGACGATCACCAGGTAGTTGGTACCTTTATAATGGAAATAATCGGCACAGATGCACTGGAAAGGGTAGACAGGGGACACCGGAGGAATTGGAGGAGCACTGGGCTGCGAAGGTGCCATACGGTTGCAATGGTTGCAACTGTTCCTGAGGGTAGTGATAGCAGGGGTGATGCCGGGCCAGAACACGGACACCTCAGCCCTCGCGACCATCGACGATACGCCCTGGTGGGCTGCGTGGAGCGCGTTTAGTACATCCTGCCGGAGAGAGGGAGGGATCACAACACGGTTTTTGAATATGACGACGCCGTCCACCGTGTACAGGTCCTCTCGGAATTGGTAATATTCTCTGAGTGGGGGTGGGAGCTCGTGACGGAAGTCAGGCATGCCTGACTCGATTATCGAGACGAGCTCTGTCATATGTTGGTCGCTGCTCGTCGCCAATCTTACCCGGTCCCAGGTAACGGACTGCAGCGTGTTCAGAGCTGAGATCGCGGAGGCCATAACCTCGTCGTCGAGGGCTTCGTCGTTGTACACAGCCGTTCCCTCTGTGCCAGCTAAGAATGAGTGGTGCAGAGCAGCTGCCGACGGTAGGTCATCATCAGCAACAGCGTCTTGGCTACTAGCGGAGATGTCGTCTGCTAGGAGCATCTTTTCAGGTTGGCGGTCGCCTGTGGGGTGGCGGGACATAGCGTCAACAGCGCGATGCCTCGCACCAGGTACATGAATCATGCGAAATCTGTAGCGGAGAGTCTTCTCCTTCAGATTTCTCAGTCGAGCATTCGGTAAGTCTTCCAGCGACCTGTCACCAAACACCTTCAGCAGCGGTTTGTGGTCAACAGCGATGATGAGGTCATCGCAGCCGAGGACGAGGTACCTGGCCTTGTCCAGTGCGTCAGCGACTGCCAGAGCCTCCCCCTCGATCGGCGCGTAGCGTGACTCGGCGGGGTGGGTGAAGCGACTGTCAACGAGGGTGACCATCCAACCAGTGCGGCAGCAAAAGGGTTCAGCACCAGGACATTCACAGTGCTTCTGGTATAGCCAGAATCCGATCCCTGATTTCGACCAATCAGTCGCAAGACAGGTCGGCTTTGTTTTGTCAAATATACTTAGACCCTCCTCGATCTCACTGATGATCACCACCTTCGACTCTTCAAACAGATTGTTGAGTTGATCATCCCATCGGAAGGGCGTGCCGGGCTTCAAGAGTTGGCGAAAAGGTATCATTCTCTTTGCCATAGCGAAAGCATACGCCACCTGGTTAATTAGCCCAAACCATGAGCAAATGTCGGTTATGTTCTTTGGTGTAGGAAAGTCACGGATGGCCTGCATATACTTCTCGCAGGGTCATACTTTGTCGAGTGTGATTTCGAAGCCAGCAAACTCCACAGTGTCTTGTCCAAATACAAACTTCTCAGAGTTCAGCGTGATGCCGTGTCTACCGCAGATGTCAAGCCAGTTGACTGCTTGGAAGAAACTGTCTCAGGTCGTCCGACCAGAGCAGCGTATCGTCGATACACTTGGTTTTGTTTGGAAGGTCGGATACTATTTCGTCGTAACGTCTCGAATAGCCATCACCAGAGGCGATAGAACCCTGGGGCGCCGTGCGGTACCGGTACCTGCCCCACGGAGTGATGAAGGTAGTCAGGTGACGGTCTTCCTCGCGGAGGGGCACGCTGTGGTGTCCGTTCCAGGCATCGAACACGGTCTTCTTCTTGCCATGGGGCACCGACCGTGCCTGGTGGAACGGTGACTGAGTATGGTGTGTCTCGCGGGTGGCATGTATGTTCAGGGGCTGGAAGTCGACCGTGCGGCGTGACTTTCCGTTCTTCTTGGCGCACACCACCATCCGGTGACACTATGTCACCGGTTCGCCAACCGGCACTGGCTCGATTACGCCCAATTTCACGTCTTGGTCGAGTCCACGCTTGACGTCATCTTGCCAGTGAAGAGGGACGGGTACCGGGGTGTGATATGTCACCGGGTCAGCTAGAGGGTCAACCATAAGTTTCAATGGAGGGCCCTCCATCATTGGCAACGGCTGATGCGCACACGTGTTAAATGTGCTTGACTTGTAGTATTCGACCAAGTACTGCCGCAGTCTGTCGCGGTTCTTCTCAGTCGCCAGGAACGGTAGTTGTGATGGCGGCCGGGGCGGTATTTGACGTATCGGGCAGTCGCATGGGCTGGTCTGACCGCTCTCGCTGTTGATAGCACTGAGTTGACGAGTTGTTACCACTTTACCGGTTTTGTCGTTTCCAGAGAGTCGCAGGATGACGGCGCTGAGTATTTTGATGCATCCGTTGTTGGCGGCGTGCATTCTCATCGTGACAGGGATAAGGTCGGCTTGTTTGAGGCCTATGCGGTGGATGACTTTGATGCCTGCCAGACAGCTCTGGCAGCCGGTGTCAGCCATCGCACCGAGTGTAGCAATCTTGGGCGCGGCCTTTAGCTCGAATCCAAATGCAGCGTAATCTTCATCGACGGCTGTCACTGTGAGGTTTATGAATGGCTGAGGTTTGGAGGCTTGCTTAATCCATGTGTCGGAAAGGCGATGATAAAGATGATGGTCAAGGGCGATGACCCTCCTGACGCGGCGTCGGCCAGTTGTGGCAATCGAGCAGAGGGCCTCGAACACAGCACCTTCTTCGCTTATTGCATGTGAATTCGCTACTATCTCGACTCTTGATGGTTTGTGCTTGCTCCTACACACTGCTTCAAAGTGGTTCTCACGATTGCAGTAGCTGCATGTGTGGCCATAGGCTGGGCAGTCTTTCTTTCGGACCCTGCCTGGGGCACTTTTGCCATGCCCTTTCCTGCCGCAATATGAGCACACCTCATGGTTGCCGACTGTCATCTCCTTCAGAGCGTCCTTCTTGTTCCGTCTGTAGGCGCTGTTAGCAGCCTCGACGCCCTGAGAGTCGAGGAGACGTGATGCTGAGCGCTTGCCGGATTCTTTGGCCTCGACGAACTGGAAGACCTGCTCTAATGTCATGTTCTGGTTCTTGTTGGCGAGTAGGTCCAGTTGAATCTCGGGGTCCTCAATGCCTCGGGTCAGGACGTCGCGCAAGATGGCCTCCGTGAGCTCACATCCGCACCGCAGCTCGGGCATTTGGTGATGTACTTGCATACTCCTGCCTGGCCACGGAGTCGGGCGCCGAATGAACGCACGGTTTCGTCACGGTCTTGGCGCATGTTGTGCAGCGCCACTCTAGCAACCATGTGCTCTCTTCTCTGACTGCGAGTTTCTTTATGGCTGCGAGCACCTCATTTTCACTTCTCCCTGTCAGACTACCACCGGCTGATCGTGTGAAGTCTTTGCGAAGGGGTTCATCGCAGCACTCCAGTAGCTGCACCACTTTGTCACGACCCGTGATTTTGGTGGCATCCACATATTCCATCCATCGCGATGTGAAGTAGGACCATTCCTCGCTCGTACCGGCTGAAGATATTGTTGGTCTCTTCACCTTCACCACTTGGGCCGTGGCGCCGGCAGCGGATACGGAATGGACAGTGCAATGGGCTGTGAGGAGTGCTGCTACAATGGCGTCGCTGTGTGCGGGGGTCTCATATGCGCACCCCTCAATTGGACATTTCACCACGGGCATGTTGACCTGTTGAGATTCACTATTGTTTTGTATACAGTTCCATCATAAATAAGATTCCACTTTTTGTTATTACGTTTATTAACCAATATCCATAACGCTAAACAATGATGGAACTCTGAAACATACAAACAAAACATAAACACATACATGAAAAATAAAGGCATCAACATGAAGACACTAATCAATAATAATGAATATCCTCTAGGAATCACATTGTTTACAATCAATTATTGGTAGGACTATTCTTTACTATGATATTTTTCACACTATTGTCATTTGAAAGTACTACATTAATGTTCAAAAGTTTAAGTACATTAGCAATGCCTAAAATAACTGGGAAAAATGGAAGTACTGAAATATTCTTCGACAAAGTGTGAGGATTATTATTCACACAATAGAAAGTTCGTTTTGCCTTGTTAAGACAAGATTCCAAAAAAGCAGGTGGGTAACACAAATCACTTCCAATACTGTTAGTTTTTCTAACTCGGCATCCATGTATTCTGGACTGGCGATCCTAAGAGCGAGAAGAAACACTGAAGAAAATATGACTTTCTTGATGGGGGTGTCATGATATTCCTCGCCGGAAAAAGATTTTCTCCACTCTCATGGTGGCAGAACACCGCAAAGTATGAACAACTCAATATATCATTTGCATAAGCATTTTTCACTGCAGGAAACCCAAGCTGAAACTCGGCGACATTCAAAAAATTGGCAAACAAATACACATGACAGACGTCCAATTACAGAAAACACGGTCACACACTTACCTGCCTTATGTCTAAGAATAGAGTAGAAAAACATAATTTCATACCAAACAAAAAAAGAGTGTATGGCATGGATTAGGTGACGTGAAGTTGCGTTTCTGCCCTCACAATTTCATTTTTTCCCTTCTTTCTCTTGGGTGGCTGTATGCACCTGGGCTAAGGGCAGAGATGGGCAAGATCACCAACTTTGGTGATCTTGAAGATCAAGATCAGATCACCAGAAAAATGTGATCTTGAAGATCCAGATCAAGATCGTGATCTTGAAGATCACTTTTCAAGATCACTTTTTAAGATCACTTTTATATGAATTGAAAAAAGTTGTACTCTTGTAGAGTAAACAAAAACAAATTATTTTGTTAATCACTCCTGAAAAGTATCACTCCTAATACTCCCCTGAGGGCTGAGGCAATACAAGCATCGCATCCTACCCATGTCACCTGATCTAAACCACGGGGATTGACGATTCCCCTTTCAGTTTTTCAGGTGGTAAACTTAAAACTTAGTATTATCATAACTTATCAGCAAAGAAAAAACTATTAAATGACCTACATATAGTTTTTAGTTCTATTTTTCTCAATTCTCATTTCACCAGGTCCATAACCCATATCAATGAATGGTCAGCATATATAAGTAAACATTTTTTACATAGAATTTAATTTTACAGTTTTACTGCAGTACGCAATTACTGACAATATAAGGGTAAAAACCGCAAGTTAAGAGTGTTAATTTAATGTTCAACCGCTGTAAACATTTGCTTTCAGCCAAACCAATTGTTCAAAGTTACCATCCGAGAGACGACTTCGTTTGGGGCTATGAACCATGCCAGCAAACGAAAACAACCGTTCCACTGGTGCAGAGGAAGGTAGCGTGGTGTTATACCTCTTGAAGATCTTCTTTATAGCAGGATACCTATCTAAAGAGTCGAGTGCCTTACTGGTGTCCTGCAAATAATTGAGGACTTCCAAGTCTTCCTTGTTGTTAGGAGCAGAGAATGAGCCGTCCATAGTTCTGAAGAAATCGTCTTCAGATGATGAGTCTGAGTTCACCGAACTATTACCACTGCTGCCAGAATTACAATTTCTTACAGCCATTTGCAGCTTGTCTTTTACTTGAGACTTGATTGCTTCATGATCGCCGAAATTAGGCCCTTGCAACAATGATATCCATCTAAGTTTGAAATACGGATGAGATACTGAGGCCAAAACGGCATCAGTTACCTCGGGGCTCAACGACAAAAAATGACCAAATCTGGCATTGAAGCCAGAGAGACTGCTGCCAGTAATGGCATGCAGTGTCTCAAGCGCAGGTCGTTTGGTTGGATAGGCTCCAATCTTGCGAGGGCATCTTGAGTCACTAGGACTGTTGGAAGAAGACAACCGTAGTAGCATTCTTTCTCTGCCTGTAATTTGTTGAGGGCTGCTGCAATTGGTTTTAGAACAGACAAATATTCTGAAATAAATTCCAATTCATTGTCTTTGAGGATGGGTAGATTCAGTTCTTCAAGAGCTACATTCACGTCGTTCTTATGTTTATATATTTGGCTTAATGAGTCGTACATTGAGTTCCATCGGGTGACGCATGGGTACCTAAATTGGACGCCAGTTATTTCCTGTATTTTTTCTGCTGACTTGGGTTTACCAGCAGCATTCCACAGCGCCGAACATTTTCCCATTGCAGAATGCTTTATCTTCTTTAGTCCAGGTGAATTCAGTCCTTTATCTGCATCAGTTGTTGCTACCAAGTTCAATGTGTGGGAGGCACATCGAATATGGGATGATAGTTTCACTGACTCCTCTCCATGCTCTCCTGAATGTTCAGGAAAGTTGCTGATGATAACCTCTTCATCTGAATCTTTTTCATCATCATCTTCATCTGCATCATCTTCATCAATGTCGTCAGTACGATTCTGAACACGAACACCGAACTCTTTAAAGCATTTCACCATGTTCGATGCATTGTCGGTGACTGTAGATACAACTTTTCTATAAGATAAACCATGCTCCGAGTTGATCCTGTCCAATATTCCAGCAATTTTATCAAAGCTATGTGTTCCACGAAATCTTCGGCATGCCAGTGCAGCTGATCCTCGCGACAAGTCATCATTGATCTGTAATGTAAGAATATAAAATCAATGTTTGTATGAACATTTTTTTAAGCTTAATTTAATAATATTGGTTAGACACGCACCAGCTAAACTGCGCCACCAAACATTGAAGAGAAGAACTATGTGATATAAAGGAGGCAATTCAGCGATGAGTCGCCTACCATACCACCACATCAGTGACCCATCCCATAAGAGCAAAATGTGGAAGAGTCCATATTCACAGCCTGTGAATATGGACTCTTCCACATTTTGCTGTGAATCAGACACAATGACAGATGACAGAATCAGTGAATTAGTGTGAAATTACTGTGAATCACAGCAAAATGAAGACTCACCAAATTAATGAATGAGGAACACATGTCGAATAATTGAAAAGATTATACTATAAGTCTATCAGACTATCAGTCTATCACCAATGGTCAATTTATCAATTATATAAAAATAATACACTAAATCAATAGCATACCCAATGCCCAGTGACTCCCATGAAACTGCGGTGATTAGTTGACCATATGTCGCATGTAACACACACATGGTCAACTGCTGCCAGTTTTGCTTGTATGTCTTCCTTCATTGTACTGGTTGTTGTTGCAAGAGATCTAGCCAGGGTGCGTCTAGATGGCACCTGAACAGCCGGGTTGACGTCTGAAAAAAATATTTAAAAATTAAAACAAATACAATAGATTAGCTATGGAAAAAATATCAAAATATTTAGCTAGGCTAGCGATAGTCTAATGTTCATACAAATAATATGATTAATTATTTTAATCAGATATTAGCTATGGAAAAAATAGCAAAATATTTGAGTTATACTAACATGAAAGAAGATCCTTAAATTCATGTAGTTCAACTAGGCTCAATGGTAGGAGCCCATTAGCCACAAGCGAGAGAATCTTCTTTTCAAGGATATCCTTGCATATTGGTGGTCCTGGTTTTTGCTTGGAAATGTGGAACATGCTTAGTGTTGACTGCTTGGCAATTTTGGCAGGGCCAGCATTGCTGCCGCTGGCATCTTCTTCTTTAGCTGGACGCTTGCGAGATTTCTTCTCCGATTCATATTCACCCAAAAGATCCGAATGTAGTTTCTGCACAAGAAAATAAATTATTATCATGCGGAGAGACTTCTTGAACACCCTGTATAATATTTATCAGAGTATCAAACTTCTAGTTGAAATTAATACTTAACAAGATTCTAAAATTTTGTTATCTTTAACTAAAATTATTTTCACCATGATCAGTGCATTTTTATCCTATGTTAAATTGAAAGCCGAATTTCGTCCTTCAGTAACTAAATAGGAGAAATTACAGACATGGATCAGACAGAGAGAAAGACAGATACACCTGGCGTTTTATTATAGTTGGATATCGGCAGTTTTTAATGTAGTTACTAGTCCATAATCTATTAATATCCGAAGTGCACAATATATTCAAATGGACGTCTATGTAAATGTAGCATTAGTCTTGTATGGCACCAGTCACTTAAAATATGACTTGAACCATTATGTTAATGTTGCTACTTACTACTTAGTTACTAAGTAGTACTAACCCTGAGGTGCCTCAGAAGATTGCTTGTTGAGTCGAGGCCAGCAGACAGAATTGTAGTTTTCTTTGTACACTGCCTACAAATAACTTTGATACTGTTTCCACTTTTTTCGACAATTTGAAAATATTTTCCGTTCAATAGCACAGATTGATCCTTATTACCAACATTGTTATCTAAATATATTGAATACTGTTCTGGTGACAACCTAGAATATTTGGTTCCCTTGGGAGCCTGTTGAAGTTGTAAAATTGCACTCATTATTAAAAAATTCAATCTGTAAATAAAATATGTTTAGAATTAATTTATTATGAATACGGACCTATAGGCTATATTTTATGCCTATATATAATAATATAATAGAACACTTTTAACATAATTGCACAGTAAATTACACTTTTTACGAGCCTAAATTCCACAGCAACTACACCTTCCATGAGCCCACGCATGACGCAAGTCACCCAACTAACAGAAAACATAAACAGTCGGTGTTGAACAAAGTTGCCACCAGATGTCGCTTGGACAAAAAACAAATGACATTCGCATAGCGGCATATTTAAGAATCTGAAATTAAAAGTGATCTTGAAGTCTAAAGTGATCTTCAAGATCAAGATCACAAGAAATAAAGTGATCTTAGATCAAGATCAAGATCACCATAATAAAAGTGATCTTCAAGATCAAGATCGTGCCCATCTCTGGCTAAGGGTAGATTATTTCTGCTCTTAATTCCTGTTTCCACCCCTTTTCTGTAGAAGTATTTCATCACTTTGGCGCCGTTCAAAAATTACATAACGCTATTTTTGCTAAAACTTGACACCCCCACCCCCTTGTAACGTGTGGGGTGGGGGAAGTGTTACATAACATCTTAGGCGGGGTGTCTGGTCTAGTGTTACAAAATGTTCCTGGCGGATCTGGGTTGTCAAGTTTTAGCAAAAATATCATTACGTAATTTTTGAACGGCCCCTTTTCCGGCTTGATGGCTTTGTGCGTACATGGGTGTAGACATGGAGAGTTTAACCTTTACCTCTCTCTTAATCCTTTAGGGGCTAGCCTGAAGTAGATCATGGGCAGGGACGTTTTTAATACAGGTACAATCGGTGCGGTGCACCGACTGGCCCCTTGTCCTTACTCATTGTAATACAAAACCCAAACAAATAATGATGAGCATTTGTTGTTTTATTTCAAATATACTGTACATCTTTCAGTTTCAGTTATCAATACTTTTATACCGTTTTTTCTAACATTGTGTTTTTTATCTTTCAGAACTTTTAGATATAAATTTTATATATACAGTATGATAATATGAGTGAGCACTATGAATACTAGTTTATACTTTTTCATTAAAAATGCACCAAATTGAAGTTACAGTAACTAATTAACACAAATAAGTTATGCTCAATGAAGCGGGCCCCCTCAGAACCTTGCTCCCCGAGAATTCTGAAAGATTAAAAATAAAAACGTCCTTGGTCATGGGGTCTTTGTTGGACCAATACCTAGGTAAATAGAGCCGTAAATATGTTGCATAAAATCAAAACCACATGTTCGAGGTTTTTTGTGACGATACAAACAAACAAACACTTTATTTCAGACTTGACTGGCACACACATTATACAAGTGGTCCATTGGAGGTTAGGAGATAGTTGTATGGAGCAGTAACCATGTAGGCCAATAGAACACTATACATAATAAACATACAGTTGCCTACACCAATGCTTCCAGATTCGAGATTTATAAACTATATCAGATACCGGTCCACTAACCATGCGTTCTATTATCTTAGTGACTGACTCTCCAAGCGGAGTAATAAATCTAAATACAAAATTGCGTATGACACTAGCACAGTTAGGCACCTTATTGACTACAGACAGCGTACTGGCACTAGAAGGAGTACTAGTACTACTTATAAATTTAGGAGTTCTTAATAAACTCCTAAAAATATTATTATCGGTAACATACAGTTTTCTCAAATGATAGGCCTACATCCTGTAGTTCCACTATAAATGAGCTGTATACAGTGGGGTACAAAAAGTTTTGAACAAAGTCATCTTAACATCTAATGTACACATGGAATGTTCTAATCAAAGTATTTCTCTGAGCATATAATTGTCTACACTGCCTTCGAATGTCACAGTCATTTGAAGGACCATCAGTTAGTATGTGGCCCAGATACTTGGTCTGGATCACTTCTGACAGCACCATACGATTCAAGTGAAATTCAGTTAGTTTCATATCCTTGTAGTCTTTGATTCTCATAATCACAATATGATTTTTAATAGTATTATATTCTGTCATTACCCTTCCCGCACTTTTCACAAACTTTCAGAAGTGTGCTGAGCCCTTTTACAGATGGAAAAATAAGAACTAGATCATCTGCCTACGTCAGATGATTAACAGTCATTGCACCAAGATAGCAGCCTATTTTACAAGTGTTATTTTTTATTTTATTGGGTTCAGAATTCCAGCTGAGTCGTGAACGGCCAAGCTCTTAAGGGTCAGTTTAACCTACAGACAGCCCAAGTTAAGCTAGACTAAAAACTTACGGACTTGGAATTCCTATTAGGTTCTACCTCAGGGTTGCTGACTCGATTTGGGCCTACCTTAGGCCTCAGTTGCATAAAATTAAGATAAAAAACAAAAGGGGCACTATTTATGGTCTTCTTTCTAAACCTTGCAACAACAACAACACAACCTGCACCATTGCACGATGCAGCAGTCTTGTATTTAAAAAACCAAACTGAATTGCAAGAGAGCTCTCTATAAGACCACGCCCTGTAAGTGCCGCATTCAACAAACGAGAAGGAAGGACGCGCAGTGCCCCCAAAAAAATGATGCCACAAGAGTGCCCAAACAATGATGCCACAAGAGCCCAAAAATGCTAGCTCTAAATTAAGTGAATTTTTCACTAACCTTACAATTATGAGATGGATATATATATACACCTTAACTTAATATATACAAGCAATGCTGCATCAATCAGCTTAGTCATCATATCGCCTTGGGACAACAATGGCTCTTCCTCTTCTAGATTTTCTAACAAGTGTTCATACAACAGATAAATTATCCATATAAACACTGAATAAGTAGAGAGATAATATCCCCCCCCCCCTCTACTTAACACCATTGGTTACCGAGAATGACTGAATTGACCCTACCCCATCTTACAATCATGATCTGGTGATCGATACAAGTATATTATTGGTTAGTTCATACAGCGGTGCTATCTTGTGTACGATCTCTATGTGTGCATAGCGTAATTTTAAAGCTAGCTTAATTATATATTCTCCTCTTTCCTGTAAAAAATTCCTTAGCTACTTTTCCACGGTCAAAATATTTGTCCAACATTTTTCTGTACCCGCCTCCGGCGGAGAGTGGAGGAGAGAGAATTATGCTTTTCTATCCATTTTCTACTATTGCTAGAATAGGGTAAAAATTAATAGGAACCTCCGTGAATGGAGCGAAGGATCTTTGAGGTTCCTCTTGTCCTTGTAACTCTCTTTCTCTCTTTCGCGTTAAGGCTTTTGATTGTTAAACGGGCTACGTCATGGGCTCATGGCCAATGTCCTAACACCTCTTCCCATCGATCAGTTAAGTTAAACGACGTTGGGAATGAGTGTAGTTGGATAAGGGACCGTCTTCTGCGTCCAGATTATGTAACGACCCGTGGTTTAGAACCCATGTAAAGCTGTAGGTCCTCTCTGTCATACATACCTAATTTTAGTGTGCAGTGATAACCTCTATGCGCAGTAATAATTTAAATTTGTGCGGTGATAAATTGAAAATCTGTGAAGTGATAAATTAGGTTCTGTATCGGATATCGAACCTAATTTATCAATGCACAGATTTTCAATTTACCACTGCACAAATTGAAATTATTACCGCGCATATTGGTTATCACTGCACACTAAAATTAGGTATGCTGTCATATGACCTTAGATGTTGAGAAGAAGTTAATCTACCACTTTAAACCAACCATTTGATAGTCTAGAAGTAGTCTACATGGTTATTGCAGCATGAGTTAGTTAGTTTGTTGATGCAAATTTTAGTCTGCTTTAAAAGACAGACCACGAAATTAATGTTATGTTTAGTTTAGCTAATGAATTTGGCCAAGATCCCGAACTGTAAGTAGGTAAGGCTAGGGTTTTTTTTAATTGAATAACCTTTATCAATAATAAAGTACATATATATTGATTTTACAATTTACAATGACATAAATAATTGTGAAGTCGAACTATTTATTTTATTTTATTTAGCCCTTAAACTTTAGGTTTTACTGGGCTAGCTTAACGTATAGGGTGTAACCCGAGTGAAATATATAAATCCTTCTGCGATATAACCATAGGTATAACCAGTGCAAGGGTTGATTGAAACCTCTGAGAAATAGGGGTGGAGTGTCTAACTCGTTGCACGTAATGTATTTGACTCAACCCAGTTTTCCTTTAAAGGTACTTATTTTTCCTGGTTCGTGTTATTGCCCAAGGACAAGGACGTAAAATAGACTAACCAACTAATCAGTAACTCTATTTGTGTCAGGTTTATTATAATTACCTCCTGGGTATTACCGATGTAATGTAAGTTGACCCCGACTGTACATTTTGTAAGTGAGGTATGTTTGTGGTTGGAGTAGGGTTTTTAGATAAAATTTTAGAATCCTGATGCAGTTAGGAGGTAGGCTATAATAACTGAAGTTAACCAGCCTAACCTGATGGTGACCTATTTTTGAAAGTGAAAGTGGCAACACTGACTTTTTTTGCTCCCAAGTTTTTTTTACATTGTTGAAGGATTGTTAAATTATGTTGAAAGAAGTTGAAGTGAAAGTGGTAACACATCTATTGTACTCCAAGCTTTTTTTTTATAAGTTGATGTATTATTATATATATTAACTCTGTAAATTTGGTGATCCTTCAGAATCTAGCTGTAAATTAGTTTAATTAAAAAATAAATCATTTTATGAATGATTATTACTTTAATGCATTAAATTAGTTATTTTTTGAATAATTGTAAATTAAACATGCCTGGTAGACCTATAATTGAATGCCTAGTTAGGAGTGTTAGAACTTTAAAGTGGCTTAAGCTGGGACAAAGCAAGGTAAATGTTAAGGATAATAGGGTTTTTGGTAAAAATTAGTCTTGTATCACTTAATTGCTTGGCTACAGTTCTGTATTGCCCCCCATATTTTTTTATTAACCTATCATAAGTTATGCAAATGATTCATAAATGTTGCTAGAAATTCCTGGAATTGCATACCTTTCTAGTTTTTTTTTTTGCAATGATTGGATTATTCTTGCTAGATATATATTATTATGCATCATTTTAATGAGAAAGAAATGTACTTTAATATTATTTATTAAATTCTCTTAAAATAATTATATAAGACCAAAGTAATGGTCTGATATTGGAAGAAAAAAAAAGTAGATGTTTAGTCTTGGAGGCCTCTTAGCAAGACAAGTCTCCCATCAAAATTAGTTTTCTTTACTTATTTAGCTTCAAATTTTATGGGTAACTTGCATATCTGAAAAGAAAGAGTTTCACTGTCTCAATAAATATAGTTTTTTGAAAGCGCTATCGCTATTGGCCTATCCTAAAGTATTGATACCTACACCCCGATACACTTGAATCATTACACACGATGTCAGTATCACTTTCACTTCAAGACATTATTGTATAGAAATAAGGTAACACAAGTATTACAAGAAATAAATAAAAAGTACCCATAAACAAATCTGTAGTGAAACAAAAAAAAAAAAAGGCAAAATAGACCACGTGACCCTGAACCAATTAGCGGCCATTTTTATTATACTCTATGGATTTCACAACCCTAAACCAATTGGGAGTCAGTTTTCTTAGATTCTACTCATTTCAGCTGATTAATTCTTACTTACAATTGGTCAGAAATGGTGGAAGACACGCCTACATATTCAAAATTAACCAATTATGGCATAATTTGTGAATTATGTGTTAATGAAGTTACGCGTCTCTTACAGCGATGTGAAGATCTATGGAATGACTGAAGCGTCGTTTTCTGCGATGCGAAGATTTGATAGATTAAAAAAAATAGTTTTATATATATATTTTATTAAAAAATTGGTGCTTTTTGTTAGTAAAAAACAACCCTGGTTTTCTATTTCTAATAAAAATAGTTAATATTTGTCTTTTAACCCACTCACGTATGGTTAAAACAATATAATATATTGAATTGCCATTCAAAACTGACTAAAAAAATATATATCTTATGTTGTGCAAATTTGTTGAAATGTACTTTTTTCACAAAATATTTTTCTTGATTAGGCTATTTTTTTCGCTACTCTGCAACTTAATTAGTTGGTTAAATTTTGTTCCTTATTTTTTATTTTTTTCAAATTAGATTTAGTTTAGTGGCATTATGCTCTCATCCTTAACTTGCCTGAAATGTGACAGTGCGCCTAATACAAAAAGATCAGAAGATATTTAGGTGAAATAACCAATATTAACCAGTTAGGTTAAGTATGGTATATAGGTACCCTTGATGATTGGTTAGGTTATCATGATATTTTCGTTACGTAGTTTAAATGAAAATGATAAATTTTTCTAGTTAATTTTTAGGTGTTTTGTATGAAATGGCCATCTGTTTCCTGTGCAAATGCGTAGTTTTCAAGATATCTTGAAAACTACGTATTTGCACAGGAAATGGATGACATATTCATGCAACACACCTCAAAATTGACCAGAAAAGTTTCTTATAAAAATAGACTAAGTATAAAAATGAATAATTACCAAATATTCAATATGGTAAGAAAATATTGGTTTGTAATAAATTTTAAAAGTACATTTAACTTTTTTATCCTTTACATAATGTTTGCAGATGATACAACTCTCTCCTTTTCTTGCAAAGATGTTAATACAGCTAAGAATATATTTCATTCAGAATTCATCAGTGTAATGAAATGGTTGACCACCAATAAACTCTTCCTAAATACCAGTAAAACAAATTTCATGATTTTTATTAATAAAAGAAATGTATATCTTGATGAACTCAATGTTAATGAAATCACCATAAAGGAGTGTACTGTAACAAAATTTCTTGGTGTAATGCTAGATAAGAATTTGCAATGGAGTGATCATGTAAATTATATCGTGAAAAAGATTTCAAGGAGTGTTGCTATAATGTTTAAACTTAGAAATGTAGTCCCTAAACAAGTTTTATTGACTCTTTATCATACTCTTGTTCTTCCTTATATAACATACTGCACCCTTGTTTGGGGAAACTCCGCTAACAACGCATTAAATGGTATCTTTGTCATCCAAAAATGAGCAATAAGGTTATTATCTGATGCTGATTTCCTTGATCACTCTAGTGCATTATTTAAAGAGCTAAACCTACTAAAGCTCAATGATATAACCAAACTGGCACATTTTATTTTTATTTAAAAGTGTAAGAGCAAAATCATTAATTTGCAATGGGTAAATAGATATTTTGTAACTCATCAAGAAATCCACCCGTATCAGACCAGAAATAGATCAAAGATTGTTATACCTCAATTTAGATTGTCTTCATCTCAAAAACTACCCATTTTCATTGGATTGAAACTATGGAATGACTTGCATGCCGATATAAAAAATATTGCGAATGTAAATTTGTTTAAAACCAAGTTAAAATCCTGATTAATAATGGGATACTAACAAAAATCTTGGATTAATGTCCACTAATAATGTTTAATATTGTCCATTAATATTGAAATACAGGCTTTAACTATTAATAATACTTATTTACTTATTTATTTTATTATTATTAATTTATAACGGCTAGCTACTTATTTTTAATAAGAGCCCAGTAAAGCCTAAAGCTTAAGGGCCAAATTAAAAAAAAAAAAAAAAAAATAGTTGAGCTTCACAATTATTTGTAATTGTAAAAATTTTGTTTGTAAAAAGACTACTATATTTATTTTATTATTAATAAAGGTTATTCTATCTATGGCTCTGGCTACCCAGGCAAGGTGGGCACATGTTATTACATTATCATTTGTATAATTTAGGTCTTGTGGGTATGGGGGATAAAGATCACGCATCACAAATTGATTGGTATAAGAACATAAGAAGAACATAAGAAATTTTTATAGTGGGCATACTAGGGGCCACTTCGGCCTATCGAGGTGGCTCCACTATGTAAAAACTGCCTGTACATTGGCAATAACCAATTTTTACAAAACTAATTAATTATCAATTTAAAACTAATTAATTATCAATTTAAAACTAATTAATTATCAATTTAAAACTAATTAATTATCAATTTAAAACTAATTAATTATCAATTTAAAACTAATTAATTATCAATTTAAAACTAATTAATTATCAATTTAAAACTAATTAATTAACAATTTGGACCCTTTTGAATTTTTAATATTTTGTATCATAATAATTTATAATCCTAATATTTAATAAAATTATTTTGTATGGGGGGCAATACAGAACTGGCCCCAATTGCTTTGTCAGTTGTTTAGATAGCTTTGTTCTCTTTTTCATAAGTGTCTTTCTATATTTTGGAATTGTTTTTTTGACTAGTTTACCTTGAACTTACTTTGAAGTGCTTCTGCCTCAAGTGTAGTATTGAAAAATTTCTCCAGGGCTGCAGTTGAGATTGATCCTGCATTTTGGAATTATTTTTTGACTGGTATAAGATCACTCCGATGTTACCTATGCTTGTTTGTACAGGCCTAGCTTAGCCTATTCTGATAGCCA